>VXCM01003274.1:0-20549 GCA_014773175.1 Lucifuga dentata
CAGTAACGTAACATATATGAAAATTGAATATATTAGGCTCAAACATGCAAAATGGCTGGTATGGTCCTTTAACGTTCACCATGTGTACCACCATATTGTTGTGATGTCAGATAAGTTGGGAAAGGTGGATCTTGCGTGAGTTTCTGAGAATTTCCGAGTTTAATGATATTCCATTTCACTTTTCTGTGTTACAGATCTGTGGGTTTTTTTTTTTTTTTTTTTNTTTTTTTTTTTTTTCTGAGTACGATCAATCGCAGCATAAACTGAGGTAACCAAGCAGTCGTAATTCAAGGCAACTGGACTTCCTGTTTAGTCATAAAGATGATTCGAAACTCAGACAAGAATTATCTTCAGCTGGAATTCAGCTTGGGAATGAAAAGGTTCAGGACTTATTCTACCTGTGCAGTCTAATGTAACACCTGTACCAGACCAGGAAGCTGAAAGACTCCATGTCATCAGGTTGTGGCTGAAAATGATGTTAGGCCTGTTTCTTCCCTTTCTGTGTATCCAGTAAAGAGAGAGATGATAGTATAAAAAAAGAATAAATATTGATTTTCACCCCCACCCCACCATCCACTCCTCCCACAGAGCCCTCTCAGGATTGATTATTCGTTCATGTGTGTATTTGTGTGTGTGTGTGTGTGTGTGTGTGTGTGGNGGGGGGGGGGGGGGTACCAGCAGGGAGGATGTCTGCACAATTGATCTCTATAAATAATACATGATCATCAAATAGCGCGGCCTTGTTTGTCCGCTCAGAATACCACTTCAGCTCCAGATATTTTCTCATTGGTACAAATGAACATTTGAAAATTTTAACGACATTAAAGCTCAGCGGATGACAGATTCTTTCCCTGAGTAACATTTTCCTCTCCCGTCCTGTCTTTTCCAAAGTGCCTTACATGATGAAATATTTTTCATCCCTTGAGTTCTATGATTAGCATCATTAGCGTTAGCATAGGAGGCTGGTCACTTTTGGAATTTGCATTTCTTCTACTTTGTACAATAATTTTTGCCTTTTAAAGCTGATTTCCTGGTCATAAATAAGACTGGACTTTTCAATACCATCACATGACTTTGGGGGGGAAAAAAAAAAGGTCCATTCCCGAAAAACAATTCCTACTACGAACAATTCAATACGAGCATCACTCCAATAAAGTTGCACTCAAGACATTTACATGCAAACTGTAGTCAGATTTAATTATCTATGCTGCAATTGATGCAAAAAAAAAAAAAACTAAGACACAAACATGGACCAAATAATTAGGATTCCATAGTTCAGCAAATACAGTATAAATGACACATTCCTTAAAAAGAGTGTGAGGAAGAACATGTTATTTTTTCTGTGTTTTTTCCGAGCAGAAGTGCTGGAACTTATTTAGATCTGATGAGAGAATCAACTTGGAACTTTTAGAGATCTGAGAGCGAGTGGCAGCGTCCCTCTGATTATAATGTTTGCATGCTTGGGTAAATTGTTTTATAATCACATATTCCAGCACCATAATTAGTTTATTCTTAAGCTAATTATGTTAATTATGGTGTTTGCATGATGTTTAAAATAAACTGATTTCTTCCCTTAATTGGAGAATAATCAAAATTTTACGTTGCGTGTAAACAGACTCGCTTTCGGCATCAAGCAGGAGGGTCTAATGAAAGAGATTAACGTACATCCTTCTCCACCCTAAACACCCGTCTCCATGGATACAGACAGCTGTTATTTAATGAGCCATCTCTCCGAAAACGCAAAATTTCCTTCATAAATAAATGGATCCTTTCTGAATTTAGGGATTAGTGCAGGTTTGCTAGAAAGTGAGTAAATATTAATATCTATTTCTCCCAAAGCTGACGGAGGATGTGAGTGGGTCAGAGGCTAAAAAGCTGATGTCATACTGAACAGACATGCTGCCACGCCCTTTTCCACCTGTCCTCGACTGAGCTCAGGTTACAGGATGTTCATTCATTCAGCCAGTAGGTCCCATGTGGTCCCATTATCCCTGTTCAAAACGTTCCTTCCAACGGTTTGTGGCAACAGACAATAAGTCTCCTCCAAGGACCTCAGAAATAAGCGGGGGGGGGNGGGAGTGTTCCTGTTACCTGAGGCTGTGTGTGTGTTCATTAGTGACAGAGTGTGCATGCGCATACACACTATGAATAATGAAACAAGCATCTATCAGAGGAAAGAGGCAGACGGACTGGAAAAATGAACAAGAATCCAGGAAAACTGAGCAGAATGATCAATTAATTCCCGTCTGATTTTCTGTTTGTGTAAATATACCGACATATTCCTATTAAAAATCGATCTCAATTACGAGACGGAAGCTGCATTTATAGATTTTGTTTCCACCAATAAGCAGAATTATAGTCCAATTAGAATTTTAAAAAATCCTAATTTAATGTAATTTAATTTATTCAGCAATGGTGTTAAAGGACCATACCACCATTTTGCATGTTTGAACCTAATATATTCAATTTTCATACGTTACGTTACTGACAATCATTTCCCAAAGGATAAAATCATATTTCAGCTTTCCAGAAATTTTGCAAAATCTCTTAATCTTTCAAAATCAAATATTCAAGTGATACACCCACCTTAAAAATCCATGTTTCTCCTGCTAATAGTTACACAGCCTTATGAAGTCACGGTCCTTTAAATTTTTCCATAAACACAGGTCTTCTTTTGGGACTATATTCCCCGGTGGAGGCATACATTCACTCCACGCTTTTTATTGAGCTTAAACACTAAAATTATACACCTGAATACACGTCTTGTTGGTGATGATGGATTACCTATCCCAAGAACGTTTACAGTATCAACAAGTTGATTTTAGTAGCAGAATGAACTGAAACCAATGGAGGTCTGGAAGGTAGGAAAAACATTTTTAATTCACCGTTCCAGTAGTATGCTTTTGGAAATGATTGTCAGTAATGTTACGTGTATGAAAATTGAAAATATTAGACTCAAACATGCAAAATGGTGGTATGGTCCTTTAAGTGCTTGCAGATTAGTAACTGTATGATTTTTTTTGAAAACTCAGCTTTTTTACATTTGGAGTCTTTTCTGTGTTCACAGCCCGGTCTAAAAGCATGGTGATGGGTGAGGGGTCGCGGGGCTCGTGCCGGCCGGCCTCCCCCAGCCTCACGGAGGGGGGGGCGCTGAAGGCCGGCTGGCTGAAGAAGCAGCGCAGCATCATGAAGAACTGGCAGATCCGATGGTTCGTGCTTCGCTCAGATCAGCTCTACTTCTACAAAGACGAGGAGGAAACCAAACCACAGGTGACTTCAACCTGATCAAACTAAACCAGCCTTTCAGATTTAAGCTACAGGTAGAAAGGAGGCTGATTTAAGCATTTTGAGTTTGAAGCGGTGCAGGTTTCCTCTTTGGGGAAAAAATTTTATAAATGATAAAATCTTTGTGAGTCTGAAGTTGAGTTTGTGTTTGAGTAGAAGTAACATTTAGGGCAGTGGTTCTTAATTCTGATCCATGAACAACACAAAACTGATTATTTCCATCTCTGCCTGCTCTACTCACATCTAATTAGCTAAATTAGCTTTTTACACTTTGCATTAAAATATGTTACAGAAAAACTGCATAAACAATTACAGCAATAAATAACTGATACTAGAAAATAAAATAATGAAAAAATAATTGTTTTCATGCTATCTATTTTGATTATCTGTCATGCTCAGTCTTCACAAGCCAAAATTTGCCGTGTTGTTTCATAAATTATTTTATTATATATATATATATATTTTTTTTACATTGCAAATGAAATCCAAATTTAATCTAAAAGAAAAAGTTTAAAAAAAAAAGTATTAAAAAGATGATATTTTTTTTTGAATGTGCAGCTGACAGACTGACATCATCGTGACATGAGGCGATGATGTAATCGACAACAAAAGACAGCAGGAGCAGCTTGATGACTCTCACTCACACACACACACACACACACACACAGCTTTCAGAGCGTAATAATCATCTCCTTACATTTGTGGCTCAAATCTTGACATCTTATTGATTTCTTCCGTCTTCACTGTGTGGCGGCTGTTCATTTAATGTAGGCAGCAGCCGTCTGCCATCACTGTCTGTTAGATCCAGTCAGCACACACACACACACACACAAAATGACGTGTTCTCCCTGCACAGTCTCCGTTCTGTGTGGAACAAATGACTGAGAGGCTTGACAGTCTGTCTTTAATCAGAGGTTGCCAATAATCATCCAGCTTATATTGACTTGCAACTCCCCCACACACACATGCAAATACACACACGCAAATACACACACACAAACAGCCATCCTCCCCCTCTGAGGGCAGGATGTGTGAGAAAGTGTTCATCTGCTAATCAATAGGAAATTTGAGGCTGNGGGGGGGGGGGGGAATGACTGGAACATGACAAAACTCCCCTCCACCAGCAGCAAGATGAAAGGATGTGATAATTGGTGGAAAGAAAGGCGATAGTGATGGAAGGCGATCTATACGAGCTTTTCTGTTCATCAGGTTAAATTCGCTGAGGACTGAAGTTACATTAGACAAAAGATTTCTGCTGCTGCCAGACTAGATATAGAACCCTCACTAAATGACTCTTCAAGCACAGAAGAAGAAGAAGAAGAAGAAGAAGAAGAAGAAGAGCTCACGTCTCTACTGACATGAGAATAAATAATGTTAAAAAAAACAGCATTAAACTCCTGAAGCTAATTTTCCTCTGAACATCACTTTTTAGATTTTTTTTAGTGTTTCTGTACCTGAATGTTCTAACACTTCAATTAAAATATATTAATGAGTGAAATAATTAAACCCACAAACTTCTGATTGTTAAGAAAGTACAATTACAACAAATTAATAGATTCTAGATGCCTTGTGCATCGTTTTAGCAAAATACTAATTAAAATCAAATGGACAGCAGGAATGTGTGACTTAAAAATAAAAAAATCATACACAGGCACCATGGGGCTTTACTATTATTACGTCTGTTTGGATGTTGAAACATTATTGTACCAATTTCTGGATTATGGATACTGAAAATACTGCCTATAAATTCAGGTATTATAGATTTGGTTTGATGATTAGGCAGGTCTGTAACTGCCTCCATGTTGTGTTGTTCTTCAAGGTGATTATGCCGCCAAGCGCAGACGATAAAAGGTCAAACTACCTTATCTCAACATTTTCAGCCTTGCTGCATCAAACTGCGTGTTTGTGTTCTACGTGTTGCCTTTTCTCATCCATTCATCCTTGTCCGGCTACTCCTGTTATTCAGAGCACACAGCACCCTTGGGAGCTTTTCTCCCCTGTTCCTGCCCTGCCCCTGTGCTCCATCTATCCACAGCCCCCGCCCCTTCCATTTGTTGCCATAGTGACTAATGTTGGCGACAGCCCGGCCCTCCGGTCGAGGCGATTTGGCAGACTCCTTCCCCCCTTTTAAATGGAGGATGCCAGCAAACAAACCCACAGACCTGGCATCTCTTCACAGCTCAGCTGGCCTTTGTTTTCAGGGCTAAATGGGTATTGATCTGGATAATGTATTCTGATAATCTGTGCAATTACAGGAGCAGCTGCTTAAACGGTTAGAGCGAAGAGTAAAGCAAAAGGAAGGAAGGAAGAGAAGACAGGGCAACGTCAGCACAGAAAGAGGAAGATAGATTCAAAGCAGGGGAATGGGAGGAAAACAGGGATGCACAGAAGTTATGTAGGAGAGGAAGTTAGGACGGAAGGAATCATTAAAGGAAGGTTGCTAGAGAAGAACAGGATGGATTGAAGGGGAAGGATGTGGAGAAGGGTGAAAAGGAAGTAAGAAAAGAGGGAAAGACTCATGGCGGGCTGTGTATTTTACACCTAGGCCTTCAGAGCTATCCTCTAATAACCTCACCATGACACTAGGACTATATGCTGCTGTTATTCAACATAACCAGCCCATATTCACAGTGACAGTAACCTTTATCTAGTGGAATAAAGTGATTTAACACGAGGATCAACACCTATGACAGTTACAACACACTAACTGCAGAGACATGAATAGGATGTAGCATTATTACGCATTATGACAGGATGCTGCATCACATATAAACATGGCATAGCCTAAATCAGTGTCATTACCAAAGAAACAAGAACAAACTCACAACAACCATCACATTTACTCATACGACCAGCAAGTAAGCAAAAATGCTGTAAAACACAAATAACACAATCAGATTCAACAGGCTTCTCCACAGATTCCAGCTACATAAAAATCCATCAGACTTACCAAAGCTGCTCATCATCTGAAGACAAAGTCCATCCTCCTTTCTGTCTTCATAAAGAGTTTAACCACACGGCTGTACAGTATTTCCAGCTTTCTTTAAAGATCCTTCTTGAAAAAGTCTGCCAGTAAATCCATTTCTTCTCCTCCTTCAGCCATTATGCATTAAGAAACAACAGGACTAAGTAAAAATCTAAACAAAACATCTAAAGCACTACATCTAAAAATCTAAACGTCAAGAAAGAAAGTTTAAATAAATCTCAGATAATGCTATTTTACGTGCTAGCTAGTTTTACTCCAGTTAGCTAACAACTACTACTACTACTACTACTACTACTACTACTACTGCTGCTGCTACTACTGCTGCTACTTCTACTTCTTTTTCTTCACAGCAGCTGGCATCTACACGAAAAATCCTGAGGTAGGCCAAGGCCAGCTAGAAGGCGTGTAAAAGAACACGCCCAGCATGGCAAACTCAAAATCTGATTGGCTAAAGAATATGTCAATCAACAACATCGTCCCATTTGCTTGAATAGCAGAGGGGATTCACTGGAGATTCTGAAGGCCTCAGGCTAGATTTTTTTTACCCGGAGACAGCACAGGGGGAAAATCTGATTGGATAAAAGCTCTAATTTCTATGAGCTGTGCTGGAAGCAGCGAAACTGAGGGAGAGAGAGAGAGAGAGAGAGTACCATAGCGATGAAATGATGTTAATAACAAAACTGATGGGAACAAACTTTGTAAAATACATATAGCATTAATTAAAATATATATTAAATTATAAAAATATAATTTTCTGATTCTGACAATCTCTAGGCTGGCAGAGAAGGCCTTGCTGGCCCTGGCGGCCCACCTCTGAAAAGACTAATAAATTATATACAGTAGGGAAACAAAGGAGTCATATCCTCATAATGTTTGTCTAGAATTAAGGAAGAAGAAGGAAGGAGCAGCAGATGTATAGCGGCAGGGAAGTGTACATTGTGTGTGTAAATGGAGGACAGGAAGGACAATGAGAGAAATGAAAAATAAATTTTAAAAAGAATAAAGGAGGCTGGGTAAGAGGTGGAATGGAAAGAGGGAGAAGAAGGAAGGAGGAAGGACATGATAATAGAAGGAGGAAGTTAAATCCTAGTTTAAGATTTGAATGTCCCTTCCTGTTTCAGGGTTCGATTCCTCTGCAGGGTTGCCAGGTCAACGAGCTCACTGCCAATCCAGATGAACCAGGAAGACACCTTTTCGAGATCGTACCAGGTGAGTGAGACTAGCCCCTCCCCTTCCTCTATCACCTCATCCTCCTCGTTAAACTCATACTACACTAGACACCATCTGTGCGGTTTTGGTCAAATGGGCTCTGAGAAGTGACAGCATGAAGTTCGTGGATCAGTTATGGACCAGATTTAGGACATCATGCGACAGGTCAGACTTTTTTGTGAACTGAGGTCACGAAACAGATCAATACTAACTGTAAATGACTTTTAAGCTCATCCTGCAGCTGCTTTCTGTGCATATGCATTACCTGCTCTCCCTCTCTGACAATTAATAATTCAACTCAAAATGTAAACCTGAAAACTTCATAGCCGATTAATGACCAGTCCAAGATGTAAGCAACACAAATAATGTGTGCATCAATATCCATCTGTCAAATAATGCATCCTATGTGGAACCAAATATGAAAGAGACAGATTTCCAATATACTAGAAAGTCATTTTATTATATGACATAAACCAAACTTTAGAACAGTTCTGTTGCCGCTGTTACTTGAAATCTGATCAAAAGCAAACAGGCCAATAAAAATGTAGCAACAATTGCTTATTTGTGCTTAACATACTTGTTAATGTTCTCTATATGCTACTTCCTGTTGCAATTAAATGACTTCCTGGTGCACTGCAAATCTGTGTATGTGCAAGTGTTTGATTGTTTTCACATGAAACCACTTTCCATCACTAAATACATATAATCCACATCAAACAGGAAGAGCAAAAGAATCCGCTTCCTTCTCAGGATGCCATTCCGGTATTCAGCCAGCAGGGGGCGTGGTTAGCCAAGTATTAGCAGTAGCAGTAAATCCCCTAATCTTTATTCTCATGAGCTCAGGACGGGTGCACTTCTATTAATTTCTGGCTTCAGGGTGTGTTTGACGTCCTGCAAGAAATAACACAGAATAAATAGAGAATAAAATGGTGTCTACATCATCCTCAGAATGCTGCCTTACAGCTCTGAGTCTCAGGATTCTTAGGGAGCGTCATGGTTGACATGTAGCCAAAACTAACGTACAAGCTTTGCCTGTGGCTGAAAGGGGCCGTTAGTGACCTTACAAAGCCTGGCAAGGTTTTAATCAATCAATACAGTGATTAAACCAAAACCATCATCTAAGCAGCATTCAGAGTCATGGTTAAAGGGCCATTCTATAAAATTCAAGGTCTCAAAATGATCACGTTTGTAATTGTGCCACGACACCAATTAGAAAATCAGTTTTTCAGCATTAATCATATGCTGGAGAGAAGTATAAGAAAACATAGTGGACAGACATGAATTACTTATATTTATTATTTAGTTGCTGCATTTTTGTCACATTTGTAGGACATTTTTAAATATCTTATAGGTTTTATACATTTATCTTTAACAGATTATGGTGAAATTTTGCAGAAAATGAGGCCATGATTAGTTTTTAGTGCAGATCGGGCTGCAGGTACAAATCTAAACGCTGCACAGGATAAGCCAAGAAAGAGACTTGATGGATGGATGGACAGATGGAAGTGCATTTTGTGACCTTTTAAACAATTTTCTCATAACTACTACACTTACACTAATGAAAAAGTAGGCAGGCCCATAATTTCCAATCATTAATTGCATTTCAATGCAGATCCAGATGCCAATTTAGCTTTTTTTTTTTTTTTTTTTTTAATATTATAATAACAAATTTAGAGCATTCGACTGTGCTGGCTGAGTTTTATTGGCACTTGTGATTGCATAACGTGCACAAAAGTGAAAATCAAACCTGAAAATTGTGGGCAAACTTAACTGACCCAGTCATCAGGACTCCATCGATGCAAGATGATGGAGTTGTGTTCAAAGTGTAGTCTGAATATCATTTCGGTGCCTGTGGATTTATACGTCCATCCTGTGCTGGCGTTCTATAAATCATCCTGTCATTCGTGCAGTGTTTGCTCGGTGCTCTCCCCTCGTGTTTAGAGTGTGTTTAGAGTGGCCGCAGGCTTGCGAGTCTGTGTGTGTTTGGTTTATGGCCAGTCAACATTGCAGGGTGGCGTGAACCCAGAAGAGCTTCTAACTTTGGGACAGAGAGGGAAGTCGAGACTGACGGGACGGAAAGAAAATCAGAGAGGGAAGCAGCTCAGGAGACCAGCTGCTCATCTTATCTCATCAATTTAGATAAAGTCCTCATCTAAGATTTATTTAAAACATTTCAACCTCAATGCGACGAGGACTTCAGGATCGAAATATGACAGACCAAAAGAATCGAACCAAGCCCGTTTGAGGACCTGGTCTCATTCTGGTCACAAATGAATCGCTCCAGAGTTTGTTTGTGACAGAAGCAAGACCACCTCCTCAAAAATCATCTAACCAATCATCAAACCAATTCTAAAACAACTACAATGTGATCGATTGATCTAATGATAGCTAGCATTACAGATGGCTAGCTGTGTGTGGTTAATCTTAAGTCACAAAAGCTTTAATTATCGTTAGCAAGTCAAAGGGATGCTGCTGTAACATGCAATATGAGCCTGTTAGCATGATGTGCCATTTAGTCGTCTAAAGGCAGCACATCTTCATTTTTCTAGGTTTTTTTTTTTTTTTTTNTTTTTTTTTTTTTTTTTCGGTTTTCTGGACGTTGGCTTGAAGTGCATCCATGTTTGACACAGTTTTGCTTGACACATGACCCAAACGATACGACTCAGATCATATGCCAGTTACATCGCTGTTCCATGTTATTTAACTATCCTGGCTATTCTTCCTGTTCTGATTTTCTCCTCCCACCCCTCCACATTTCTGACCAATGAGGAGCATGAGCGTTGTCACATGGCTTTTGTTGATACTTGGTGGATCAAAAAAAATGAGACTGACTCAAACAAAGCTGATTTTAGAGTCACTAGTGCAGTGCCTGTTCATAACGTGCCTGTTTGGAACGGCCGGACTTTATGGTGTGTGCTGCAGCCTGCCATCATTTAGTTCTCACGTCCACAAGCTAGCTTTGTTTGCTGTACGCGGTCAGGTTGAGACCGTGGCACTGGACCAGAGCTGTGGACTACTTTTTACCGGCACAGCTAAATTTGAGAACCGCTCATCCAAACAACTTCATACGAGACACGCACGTCCTTAGGTCCTCAGCAACAAACCTGCTGAACATCAACTTCATGCAGTGCTGAGTTCTAGAGATGTTGGTGCCACAGAGATTTCTGTCTTTATAGTTAGAAGATGTGCACGTTTGAAGGAATTAAGTAAATGAGGGGCAGCACGGTGGTTAGCACTGTCGCCTCACAGCAAGAAGGTCCCAGTTTGAATCCGACCGGGTCCTTTCTGTGTGGAGTTAGCATGTTCTCCCCGTGTCTGCGTGGGTTTCCTCTGGGTTCTCCGGCTTCCT
Organism: Lucifuga dentata; assembly: GCA_014773175.1. Classification (NCBI taxonomy): domain Eukaryota; kingdom Metazoa; phylum Chordata; class Actinopteri; order Ophidiiformes; family Bythitidae; genus Lucifuga; species Lucifuga dentata. Next base: position 10,830 of record VXCM01003274.1, read on the forward strand.
CCACCTCCAAAGACATGCAGGTCAGGTGGATTAGAAACTCTAAACTGAGCGTAAGTGTGAATGAGTTTGTCTGTTTCTATGTGTCAGCCCTGCCATAGACTGGTGACCTGTCCAGGTGAAACCCGCCTCTCGCCCAATGACTGCTGGGATAGGCTCCAGCCCCCCGTGAGCCTTAATAGGACAAGCAGGTATAGAAAATGGATGGATGGAAATAATCTGTTTTGTTGCAGCCGGACAAATTAAATCTGGAGACTCCCCCCCCCCCCCCCCCNGAGCCGATACGGATAAGAGGAGTACTGGCACCTTTTTTGTCCACTTCAAGCACTGTATCGAACCATCTGGAAAACCACACACAGACACACTCGTGCCTGTGCAAACATGACATCTCCTGCTAATTCATTATTGTGGCCTAGCACACACACACACACATCCTTAAAACACACACACAAACTCACACCATGTTAGGCGTTTCCTCTCCATAAACAAACCCACATCAGAGTTCTGATTTGCTGCATCACCAAACACACGGTCAATCAGAGCCTTTAACCTTTGACCTCTGCAACATTAAAACAAGTGTACACACTGATAATGCTCTTATTGGGTTGGCTTTTTCTTCATCTCTGTATGTGTATGCTTTCACGTCCAAATGAAACACATAAAACAATGAAGCTGGACATCCAGTGAGGAAGAGTCCAATCAGAACAGTTCACTGAGTTAAAAGCTTTAAACATGATAGTTTAACTCCAACATTTCCAACTTGATAATGATTTGGAATCTTTTCATCGCTGCACTGTTTCACCAATCATAACGGAGATTTGCTTGGTAACCAAAGCGCCAGAAACATTTGATACGTCTTCTTTGACCCATCGACTAATCATCTGTTCAGCTATGCAGGTTGAACAACTTGAATCACCGTCGAGTTCATCCAGAAATTCATTTTACGTTTTACGGACTTTTTATTTTCCTACAGTTATCAGCCGAGATCAGACCTAACACGGAAGAATCCAACATCTGACAGATCTGAACAGCGCTGTCTATTTTCCCTGTGTGTGTGTTCGTGTGTTTATACAACTTTGTTTGGCAAAGATCGAAAGACAGCCCATCTCTTAGCAACTGCACATACAGACAGAGAGAGAGAGAGAGAGAGAGAGAGAGGTTTTTACACTCCTTAGGGATTTACTTCTCCCAGGGGAGTTGAGAGGAAAGACCTGCTGCCCATTCTGATGAAAGAAAGACACAGGAAGAGTGAATGAATGGATGGACAGAATAAACGAGTGCAGAGAGGAGTGGGACTCGTTTGACGGGTTTGGTTTCCGCTGGCACCGAGCATGCCTCACTGGCAGGTTGTGCCCGGCGGTGCTACCTGTGCGCTGACCTGCGTCATAACAGACTTCATGTTGGCGGAGAGGCCGGTTCGTGCTGCAGCGTTCGGCGTTAGACTCCAGCTGCTCCATTCTCTCCGTTCTCTCCGTTTGACATGGGGCCGGTCTGTTGCAAACCGGACAGACTGAAGAAACAACACCTCCAAGGTAACAGATTTTTGGATAACTACAGGTGATCTCTCTCTCTCCCTCTCTCTCTCTCTCTCTCTCCAACAACAAGCAGCATGGAGGTCATATCAAGTTAATCCCCAACAGATCTGCACAGTTTAATCATCAGGCACATTATTAATACAGAACTTTGGCCTGAGGGATAAAGAGTGCTAACAAGACTGAAAGAGTACAAAGTCAACGAAAGTTCACGACTATTTGCTGTTTGCCAGGCAGGCAGAGAATCTGAGGCAGCGAACGTAAAGGTCGCGGGTTTGATCCTCGCAGCAGACTAAAATGTGGCTCTTGACTTTTCCAAACTGTACTTTAACGTTGCTGTGTGATTAAATGAGTCTTTAGCAAGAATTAACTCATTTCAGGCTAAACGAAAAATGATGATAGCCACAATTAGTGATGGCCAGATGAAGCCTCGTGAAGCACTGAACCATTCTGGCAAATTGGTTGGAGTAATTGTTCATTTCTTGAAACTTCGTGTAAACACTGCGCCATCTGCTGGCCAGAGTGTGGAACAGGTAAAATGAAGCCTTGTGACGTGATAAATATAAAATAAACCAGTTGTGTGAGTTTTGTCTTTCCTGGGCAGAATATAGAAATGATCATTCAAAACATGAATGTGTACGAAACCACAATCCCCTTATAAGTATGTAGTGGATTAAATGTGTACAAAGTTCTTTGGCTAAATGTTTTTATAAGTTAAAAGTGACCCATTGTGAACTATGAAAATGTGGTAAATTGATGCCAAATGACCACTAAAGGACCATACCACCCATTTTGCATGTTCGAGTGTAATATATTCAATTTTCATACACGTAATGTTACTGACAATCATGTCCCAAAGCATACTACTGGAATGGTGAATTAAAAATGTTTTTCCTACCTTCCAGACCTCCATTGGTTTCAGTTCATTCTGCTATTAAAATCAACTTGTTGATACTTGAAACGTTCTTGGGATAGGTAATCCATCATCACCAACAAGACGTGTATTCAGGTTTTTTTTAGAAGTTATGTAATTTTAGTGTTTAAGCTCAATAAAAAGTGTGGAGTGAATGTATGCCTCCACCAGGGAATATAGTCCCATTGAAAAATTTAAAGAAAATTTAAATTTAAAGAAAATTTATCAAAAAATTTAAAGGACCGTGATTTCATAAGGCTGTGTAACTATTAGCAGGAGAAACATTGATTTTTAAGGTGGGTGTATCACTTGAATATTTGATTTTGAAAGATTAAGAGATTTTGCAAAATATCAGGAAAGCTGAAATACGGTTTTATCCTTTGGAAAATGATTGTCAGTAATGTAACATATGAAAATTAAATATATTAGGCTCAAACATGCAAAATGGGTGGTATAGTCCTTTAATAAAAAAATGGTGAAAATTTGCCATCATTTTCAATGGTTTTATATACACAAGACAAATATCGCAGCAGGATACGCAGCACTTCTCAAACCAGTCACGTGGTATGGGAGCACAACGAGGCTTCAAACGTCATCAATTACGTCATTCATCTAAAACGAAACACGCCTCGAAACGCGCTTTGCAGTAAACTTCCTTGACTACTCAACACGCGCTTCGAAGCCTCAGCACCTCATGTAACATCACTAGCCACAACAACAGCCAATCAAAATGTCACAACTTGAGGATCAGAAACAGGAAACAGGAAAACTGAGTTTAGGACAGGCCACCTGGGAAAATTTCTGCCCAATGGAACACCTGAATGTCTTCTAAAAAAGAGGCTCTTTCTGCACTATGAAAAACCTCTCCTCATCCTTCTTTTATAAGATTAATGCCATCTGTGAGCAGGAACAGAAGCTAGAATTGTAAAATAAATTTAAAAAATAAATTATCTTTGAAACAAAACATCCACAGAGACTGAAAAGTCAGCCTCCGTCTGACCGCCATGTGGACTCGACAGGAGTAGAATCACCTCCATGACTGCACTTTGCACTGAAATCTCACATTAAAGCGTTTCTCTCTAAACCCTGCAGCTGCTGGCATCTTAATTGGCTCCAGAAAAGATCTTTGTACTTTTTATCCGTCCACTCCAGGACCGGAACTTCCAATGGTTTTGGTGTCCGTCGGCTGCATCACGATTGATTTTAGAAGGCTGTGTGTGTGTGTGTGTGTGTGTGTGTGTGTGTGTGTGTGTCTTGTCAGTTTCATTGAAGAGGAAGCATTGGATTCAGCCAGGCTCCATCATGTCTGAAGCTTCATTCTACAGCTAATATCGGCCATTTTATTTGCCTGTTTTTCTGAGGTCAAACTGAACCTTTTACTAACACACAGCAGATAAGCATGACAGAGGCAAAATGACAAAAAGATGGATGGATGGATGGATGGATGGATGGATGGATGAGGTCTTTAAGGACTAATGAAGTTGACATTTCCTGTTTTCAGCCTGGAAAAGTCAGAATGAAGAATCATTCCATCAACACTTTTGGGGAAAGATAAAATATCTGCATTTAGATTCTAGCTCTCCTCTGCTCTTTTGTCTGAGCCTTGTATCTAAAAATGTTGTTAATCCTAATCTGAAGCATAAATTTCACGACAATCTGCTAACATTAAATCTGAATTTGCCTAACAAAAAGTAGAAAAGTTGAAGTCTTAGTAAATAATCAGTTCTTCTTTTCGTGGACCACATGAAGACGCAGCTAAGTGTGTGTGTGTGTGTGTGTGTGTGTGTATTCATCAGTGCAGTGTGAGTTTGCAGAGTGGGTGACAATGGCCCTTAGCTTTATGGCTCCGCTGTTTCTATTTGGATTCTCTTCTCACAGCTAAATGACTGTGGCAACGTCACCATCCAACACAGACGACTCGACTGAAACGGGTCAAATATTCTCTCAAATATTCTCCATTTCACCTGAACGTGAACCAGAACACAACAGGTGTGTATGTTAAATAATGTGTTGCTTTGGATTAAGTTTCGGCTGAATTCCTAAAACAAAAACGGAACAAACTAGAGGTAAAAGGTTTTCAGAGTGAAATAGACACAAGTTAAAGAGAACAACATTGCCATCTAGTGGTTAAAACACCTCATAGCACATAGTTTCAAACCTAGAGGGAACCTTTGGAGTTTGGGGGTATTTTTCTAAGGGTTATAAAATGAAATAATGAAGGAAAAAAATCTGTTTTTCTATTGATCGACATATCATGAGTTTGCCTGTATTTTTTTTTTTTTTTTTGNTTTTTTTTTTTTTTTTGGAAAATGTGGGTCAATTTATCCTGCAAAGGCAAGACGAAATGACTGTTGGCCTCATCCGTGTTATAACACTGTCCTCCTCATTTTTTAACCACCTGGTTACATCTCCTTCCTCCCCCTCGTGACCTTTCTTATAGGTGGAACTGGAGAGAAGGACCGGGCGCCAATCAGCCATGAATCTTTTCTGCTCATGGCCAACTCCCAGACAGACATGGACGACTGGGTCAAGGCCATAAGACGGGTCATCTGGGCGCCGTTTGGAGGAGGTAAAACCAAACCTTTGACCCTCACTAGCCACAATACGACAAAACATGATCACGCTGAGAATGTTCCACGGTCCTTTTAAGAAGCACATTTATCCACATGGGAATGAGTAATTAATCAAAAGTGCAATCACCACTTTCAAAACAAGTAACAACTAATCTAAGCCAGGAATTCTTTGTTTCCTGGAAACAGAACTTGAATAAATATTGTTTGTGAAAAGAGGAAACAGTGAGCCTTTGCTTCCTTCACCACTTCACATTATACCGTACTGCTGAGCTACGAACTTGAACCCCGTCTGGTCTACAGTTAATTCTCACCCTGCCGTTTCTGTTCCTGTGTCTAAAATTACTGTGCTGTAAATCATTTCAATATATATTTTTAGTTGAAAGCTGAAAAAGAGAAATAAAAAAAGGACAGAGTGCTTCTGATGGTGTTGGAAAAACAACGAGAAAACACTTTGAAACCTCTTTGATTCTCTAAGTCTGATTTCAGATTCTGTTATATGACTTTCCTGAAACAAAAATTACCTCATTGTGGATCTGGATTATTTTTTAAGTCAAGTCAAGATAATTTGTAAAACCCAATATCACATACAAAGTCTTAAAGGGCTTTATACAGTATGCCCAAGCATCAACAGTCCCGACTCAGGCCAGGTTTTCTAGGAAGAGAACAAAAAACTCCCTAAAAAAAACATAACCCTTGTCATTTAAGGGGGAAAATAGAAGAAACCTCAGGAAGAGCAATTCAACAAGACATTCCCTCTCCTCAAACAGGATTATTATCAGCATTACTGAATGTCTGGGCTCTAATAATAGCTAACAAATCTAGTTAACCGATCCAGATCAGTGCATCATCAAATACACGGAAACAACTTCATATGGGTCTGGCAGAACCTCACCGATCAACCCAAGAAGGCACGAAGATCCCCAAAATCAGGCCCAAAGAGAAATTCTAGTTCAGCTGTGCAGACAGACGGATGCTCCACTAACAGGCTATGATGGCTGATCTTGTCTCAATAAGGTTTTTAGATGGAGGCATGAGGGAGAAGAAAAATGAAGGGGGCCATGTCTGTGTGCAGGACCCTTAAAGTAGCTACGCCCCTGGTAACAGCTGCAATAATACTAATAATAATAATAATAATAATAATAAATACTCTGCATTCTCAACACAATCTGCAGCATTCAAGTAAAACCGCACAGAGAGAAGCTCTGATCTGTTATTACCTCATGCCGTTTACCGGCTCATGTTTCCGTCCTCCTCCTTGGATTCTCGGCTGGAGTCTGTCGTGTCTGTCTGCTTCTCGGTTCTCCTTCCAGAATAGATCTGTCGCCAACTTACAGACCCGTCGTTAACAGCAGGACTGCGGTCACATCCCAGTGACCCCCGTCTGCTATTTCCATGTCCCGGCAGCTGTTTAAACTCCCACGGTCACTGTCCCGGAGCCGGTCTCCGCGCTGCAGAAGTCTATAAATGTGGGATTAAAAGTCGAGAAGAGCCAAATGCCTGAACAGGAATGGATGAATTTAGTGAAACGTGGCTTTGGGATGTATGACAAACGCTCTTTGCTGCTGTGTCATCCGTGTTCCGTGAATTACCGCGACTACTGCGAGCTGACTGACTGCTGCAGCCAATCAACAGGTAGATCAATTATCCAATTAACCGCTGGAACCAATCAGATGTTTGTACTGTGGCTCCTCAGTGAAGTTTTGTTTTTATCCGCGTCTGCGCGTGCGTGCTTTGTTTGTTTTAGCAGGACAACGCAAACAATTACAAAGCACTTTGACCACGCCTTGTGGATGTGTGGGGGCGTGGCCCTGGAATAATCCGTTAAATTTGGATCTGGATCCAAGAGTGGATCTAGAATTTTTTTTTAAATGATTACTAACATCCAGATAGGGATTTTTTTTTTCTTTTAAATGTAACTCACCATTCCTAATTAAAAACAAATGGGTATATTTATCCCATGACAGATTATCAATACTTCCAATTTGGTCCTGATCTTGATGTGGATCTTGTGGATAGATATCATATATGCTTGGACAGGAGGCATGTTAATGGAAATGTACAGTACAAGAAGAGACTGAGCAGTCTTTATCTATCTATCTATCTATCTATCTATGAATATACATCAAGCACACAGAAACTTAGGTAAGTTGCTAAATTTATAGCTTTAAGTGTCACCAAATGGTCTACACTGTTTTATTTGTGTCCCTGAGCCATCATCTAAAACTGAAATATATTCTCAAAGGACCTAAAACTTGATGAAAGTATGTTCTTTGGGTCTTAGGTTGTGGGATCTATGTGTCTTTTGACTTAATGAATTTTTCATTGTGAACATTTTAGCCATTGTTTGTGAACATCCATTAAGCATATATGCTCAAAAGTGTCATCCGTGGTCATCATGGGATTCTTGTGGGCTTCTTAAACTGGTACTAACTTATTCATGTATGTAACTTTTGTTATGGGAGACTGAATCAATATAGATTCCTATACCTGCTGCACAAGTATAACCAACAAATTAATACATGTTCCCACAGACTTACAAACAAGTGAAACATAACATGTAGATATTTCATACCAGCTTTCCTCATCTGTCTCCAGGGATATTTGGCCAGCGTTTGGAGGACACAGTGCAGTATGAGAAGAAGTTTGGCCTTCGGCTGGCGCCCCTGCTGGTGGAACAATGTGTGGATTTCATCAGGGAGAGGGGTCTGGATGAGGAGGGTCTCTTTCGGATGCCAGGGCAGGCCAACCTGGTCAAAGAGCTGCAGGAGGCCTTCGACTGTGGAGACAAGCCTCTGTTTGACAGGTACACTGCATGAAGCATTTTTACAGGAGTATACCTGCTTTTTTGGATAATCACCTGTAGGACATGGATATCAAATGATACAAACATCCATAAAATCATTGGATCTAGCGCTCCACGCTAAGTCAGGTTGTCTACAACTTAAAGAAATGAGTAATCCAAAACAGAAACTTCCTCACGTCAATAGCCATGCCTTCCTGAGTAACTTAAACTACTATATACTATATCTTCTATAGTATAACTTTGTAAATTTGTGCTTACACTCCCCTGCAGCAACACAGATGTCCACACGGTGGCGTCCTTGCTAAAGTTGTACCTGCGAGAGCTGCCTGAACCTGTCATTCCCTTCTCCAAATACGAGGACTTTCTGACCTGTGCACAACTTCTGGCCAAAGACGAGGAGGAGGTTTGTATAGTACATCCTTTGTGTGTGTGTGTGTGTGTGTGTGTGTGTGTGTGTAACTGTGGTACATTGTGTCTTTATCAGGGGGTCCAGGAGCTTGGCAAACAAGTGAACAAGCTACCTCTACCCAACTACAATCTCCTCAAGTACATATGCAAGTAAGTCCACCACCATGTGATAAGATATTAAAGGACAATACCGGTGATTTTGCAAGTTTAAACCCAGTAAATACTACCTGCATACATGTTACATTAAAAGCCATCTTCTCCTGGGACTATATTTCCTGGTGAAGACATGCATTGTCTTCCGTGTGTGTTGGACCAGTTAAATAAAGTTACTTTTACATAAATAAATGAATGAAAAAGTAACAGAAATCATGTCTCCAGCATATTTCAAGACTCTACAAGTTCATTTTTATAGTGTACTGGAATGAGCTGAAACTAATGGCTGCCTGGAAGGTAGGAAAAACTATTCTAATATTTACTGCTCCAGCTGTATGTTGTTTGCAGGTTTTACATATATATATATATATATTGAACTCAAACATGCAAAACCACTGCTATGGTCCTTTAAATCCCTGGTTAATAGATATATATAGATGTATTGTTCAGTAGGTTCAAACTCCTGATGTCCATGGATAAATGCACAGTTTGGGCTTTAGATTCTAAAATGTTTTCTTAGATTCCTCGATGAGGTCCAATCCCACTGTAATGAGAACAAGATGAGCGTCCAGAACCTCGCCACAGTGTTTGGACCAAATATCCTCCGGCCCAAGATGGAGGATCCTATTGCTATCATGGAAGGTATGTTAACGGTTCATTTCACGGTAATTACATCAGCAAACAGACTAGAAAATTGATAAATTTGTCTTAGGAACACGTTGGAGCTCAACCATGGAATGATCCACATCTGCTGTTCTAATGAAATACACGTGGATGATCCACTGTACATCAATGATAATCTCTGTGGTCCACCATGGTCCCTGTTCTCTAGGTACGTCATTGGTCCAGCACCTGATGACAGTCTTCATTAGGGAACATCACCGTTTGTACTCAGGGAGGGACCAGGAGGGTCCTGCTACACCCCAAGCAGAACTTCCTGTCCAGGGACCACAGCTCCAGCATCGCAGTTTAGGGGCCTGGATCTCTGAGGAGGACTTACAGAGCTGCCCTGTCTCCAACCCCGACCACGAACTGCACAGCAGCGCCTCATCTCTGGATGCTAAACTGTGTGCCACTGTCAGTCCCATACAGACCCCGAATCCAAACCCTGCACCAAAACTAGGGTCTTCATCAGGGAAGGGGGAGACGATGGTCAGCCCCAGTAAACAAGCCAAGACCGTACCTTCCTGGAAATACTCTTTCAAAAGCTCCTCAGCACCTCGTTCTCAACCTCAAGCAAAGCAAAATAGCAGCAGCTCCTTGGCCGATGCTACCAGCATATCTTCTGGGGCCGGAGGAGCGGGAGGAGGAGCAGGAGGAGGAGGAGGAGGAGGAGGAGGA
>VXCM01003274.1:20776-49527 GCA_014773175.1 Lucifuga dentata
GGGGGGGGGGGAGGAAACTGGCTGATGAACGGTTTGTCCTCTTTGAGGGGCCACAGACGCACCTCCTCAGGTGAGCGTTCTGCACGTGACCGTGACTCCACAGGCTCCTCCCAGAGGCTTTCCACCTATGACAACGTCACTTCCTCTTCCAGCATGGGGAGTGTTCCCAGCATGGCCAGCACGCCTTGGTCCACTTCCTCTTGTGAGATCTCCGCCCCAGACTCTGGAAGCAGCGAGCCTTCAGCGAACCAGAACTGCGGAGGTGGAGTAGAGGATGGAAGCAGGGAAAAGGGGGAGAGCCAGAGAGATGTTGAGAGAGGAAGGGATGGTGGAACGACCACAGACCGAAGCTCCGAGCAGGACAGTTGCGAGGCCATGGAGCTTTGCGGTAGCAGTGCAGCCTGCAGCGAGAACAGAAACACGGGCGTAGCAGCTGGGGTGCCGTCCATCGTCTTGTCCGAGGATGGAGATGGGACAACTGCAACACTGGGTGGTCTGGTGGAAGGGCTGAAGGAAGAGTTGAGGAGACAGAAGACAGCATACGAAGCCAGGATCAAAAAGTAAGTCTGTGGTTAGAAAAGAGGAAGAAATCCATCATCTTTTTAGCTGTAGAGGCACTTTTTAAATCAGATTTTTGCCCTAAAGAATCAAATCCTGGTAGAGTCAAACCTCTGACCTTCATCACCTTTGCGGCAGATCAGATTGTGTTTTTAAAATTTCTTTAACATTGCAAAAAAAAAAAAAAAANAAAAAAAAAAAAAAAGCATACATATCCTGTTTTGTACTAGCAAAGGCTGTTTAGCCTAGATGAAATATTGATACAGATCTGTTGGATTAAATGTATGCTGGGTCAGGAGTCACATTTATGGAGTCGCTGTACATTGACAAATAAGTCTAGACAACAACTTCTTGTGTGTAGCTAAGATGATGCTGATTCAGCAGAATAATGGTGTTGACATATTTTATACTGATACAAAGTAGATCCAGAAGGAGATGATGTACATAGTTCTGCAATGAATTTGGGTGATAAATGTATTTTTGGACATCTGATTTAAAGGTAATGATAGTAAAAGTCTGGCTCCATATTGATAAAATAAGATAGAAATCAGAGATGTAGTTTGTACTGAAGATGAGCCACCAGAGTGAGTATTGGTGACACGTTGGTGATGTTTGTCTGTCCCTGCAGGCTGGAGGAGTCCAGTGTGGCTCTGTGTGCCCACATGGAGCGTTTAGAACAAGAGATGGAGCAGGAAAGGAAGAAGCAACGAATGCTGGAGATCAAACTCCGGAACTCCGAGCGTGCACGGGAGGATGCTGAGAATCGCAACCAGCTTCTGGAGAAGGAGATGGAGGATTTCTTTTCCACGTTGGGAGATTTGGCCCTGGGAAAGAGGACTAGTGACATTTGATACAACATGGCCGCTTGTCTGCGCGTGGCTGAAGGGTTTTAGTCTGGGGGATTGGGCGTGATGTAAGGGCTCACGTCCTCCTCAGTGCATCAGGGTGTTCCTTCAAAAAGACAACGAAGATAAAGGAACTGGAAATATTTCAGGGAACTGAAAAATCAAAGTGATTCTGAGTATTGATATGATCAGAATAATTCCCACTGTGGACTTTCCTTGAAGTGTGGCGCATGCTTGAAATTGAACGACAGTGTTCTTGTGTGTCCACCAGAGGGCAGCACTCCTCACGGCGTGTCCAGGGTTTCGCCACGGTGGCTTTTTTAACAGTTCAGGTGCATGAACGTGATTGGAGGATAAAATGTCGACATCCTCTGGTGCGCTTAAGTCTTTACCCACTATTCAACATGGACAAGATGTGAATGGATTTTAGCGCAGAAACTGTGAGACTCAGTGAAAAACTGTTGAATGCAGACAAGCGAGTGATATTTATCTTTATCTGATATTTATCTTACAGTGGTAGCTATAGCAGAGGTTTCTCTTTTCCTGTATCTGTATTACAGGTGGTTTTTTGCTGAATGTTATATTGTAGAATTAAATTTGTATATTGTAACACAAAAGCAGGTTTGGAAAGCTTAATTCCTTTTTGGTGATGGGGCAAAGCTAAAGCGTTAGCGAGCTAATATGCAGTAAAAGGTGACTCGTCTGCCTCTCTGTGCTCCTCTCTGTCCTCAGGCCCGTCCAGTGCCTAAATCTCGCCAATATCTCGATGGTTTCCACCTCCAACTCATGGCAAAGCTTCGTAGGTTTGCTCCGATCCGTACTTTTAATATACAGATAATACATAAGAGACAAGAAGTATTCAAGCATTTTCACTGTAGCAAGGGCATTCTCTCATGTACAGGATGTCAGAAGATTAAAGGACCATACCATCGATTTTGCATGTTTGAGCCTAATATATTCAATTTTCATCCATGTTACGTTACTGACAATCATTCTCCAAAGGATAAAATTAATCTTTCAAAATCAAATATTCAAGTGGTATACCCACCTTAAAAATTCATGTTTCTCCTGCTAATAGTTACACAGCCTTATGAAGTCACGGTCCTTTAAATTTTTCCATAAACACAGGTCTTCTTTTGGGACTATATTCCCCAGTGGAGGCATACATTCACTCCACACTTTTTATTGAGCTTAAACACTAAAATTATACGTCTGAATACACGTCTTGTTGGTGATGATGGATTACCTATCCCAAGAACGTTTCAAGTATCAATAAGTTGATTTTAATAGTGTACCAGAATGAACTGAAACCAATGGAGGTCTGGAAGGTAGGAAAAACATTTTTAATTCACTGTTCCAGTAGTATGCTTTGGGAAATGATTGTCAGTAACGTTACTGACAAAAAATTGAATATATTAGGTTCAAACATGCAAAATGGGTGTTATGGTTCTTTAAAGGACATTTACAGTGCAAACTAAATACCAAAGCTGGATCACTTCAGCTGCTGTGCTACAATCCATTGCACCCAGAAAGTTCCAAGTCAATTCCTCAAGTTCTGTTCTAAATGCATTCTAGTGATTCTGCTCGGAAAAACATGGATGTTTACAGCAAGTTTGTTGCATGGCTAAATACAAATTTAAGCCTCTGCAGTGGAAAGTCACAGACACAACGTTTGTTGATTTTTGGAGACTTTCCTTCATTTTCTTGAATCAGTTAGAAAACTGACAAGTTTTTATAATTTATTTTCTTTTCAGTTCTTTCAGATTGTTTTGTTTTTTTTTCAAGAATGAAGAATTTTCTTGAAAAATATTTGAGACTCCAGAGAGATAAACTACAAACTTTTCACAACACAAAAGTTAAAAATCAAGTAAAATCAAGTTTTATCATCAACAAAATGGTGCAAAGGGAAATCTGTTACCATTCATGTTTGCGCCGCCATACTGTTGTGACATCTGGTGCGTTTCTTCACAAAAATCAGGCGAGGTGGATCTTGTCGCCCAAGTTTCCGACTTGGAATTCTGAGCTGAATGCACTTGCAGGTCTGGTTTTTCCGAGTTAAAGCTCAATAAATTGCAGCATACGCTCAGTAAAGCTCAGAATGCAGAACGGCCTGGAAGCCATGTTGATTTTGGCACATGAAGCTGAACACTGCCCTTAAAAAAAAACAATGGAGTTTCCTGATTGTGCCTTCAGGCAAATGATTTTAAATAAGGAAAAATGTAGTTTTGCTTGCTAGCATTTATTCACCTTTAATGCACATGGTGGCTGCATCGTTGTCGTTATTTTAATATTGCTGAAAAACTGCTGAAGATGAATAACTTGATCTCCTTGAAGGTGCCAATTCTTGTGAAAGTGAAACGTGAATTGAATGGAAGTTTTGGATTAAGAATGTATCCGTGTAGTGAATGTAATGTGTTATTAATGAAGCCAGCCGTATGATAAAAAAAAATGTCAACAATTTTTTTTTTTTTTTTTTTTTTTTTTNGGTTGTCAGCCTCATAACAGTGTTCCGTTCTTCCTCACCTGTACACTTCAGGTAAACCCGAGTTCTGGGTCCATGTACCTAAAGGCCAATCGATTTTCTTTTTGGAATGGGAAAATGGATAATGAGATCTTTTCTGTTTTTGTTTTGAAATAGGAAAATGGAAAACGAATTGTTTTCCGATTTTCTTTTCATTTTCATAAATGGTAAATTAGTTTGATGCGTAATCCGTGTATCATTCGATCTTTTCATATTCATTTAGAAATCCAGCATAAAAAACAAATAATGACTTCATTTTTGTACTTTCGATTTTATCCTCAAGTTAAAATAGAAAATGAGAAAACGGGGCCACTTACTGAGCTGATTCTGATATTTAAACTTATCAAATTGGTATGACCCGGAAGTTAGCAAACTGTTAGCTTAATTCCGTGCTTTGCTAGCATGGATGATCATAGAGAATTTCATGTTGTTCAGAGGAAATAAACGCGCAAGGATGACATAAAAACATAGAAAATATCAGCAGAATCTTTTAGTTCCATCTAATCTGTTTAATTAATTCAGTAAAACAGATTACGTTGTTATTAATTTTATGGTGATGCAGACACAGAATGAACCATCCGTGTGTCCTGGCATTCACGGTTCTCACGCTATTTGATGATGAACGTGAGCCTTCTGCAGGATGGGAGGATCTTTAGATCCACCAGGATCTCCACTTCTCGCATCCCTGCAGTGAAATGGTTCTCCTCTCGCCCACAGCAATAGAAGCTTCGCTATTCTATAAGCTTTTAATGGATATTGCCAACAATTTATGAACATATAATGATCAACTGGCATGCCAGAAACCTGCTAATGTTAGCCAAATTTCCAGAATGTCTTTAAAAACTCCCACATTAGCTGATTTAGTCCAATCTTTCAGGGTTGTCTATAGATGTATGCAGTTACACCAAACGCTGTAAAATGCAGGTTGCTATCACTGGAGTGAGTAGAAATGTAATTTTAAATCGTGAATCAATGAACAGATTAGTCGTTTTTAATTTAATTTTTTGGTATTAAAGATTTGATTTTAATGTTTTGGCCATGACAGTCTAATCTTGGCATTGCTGACATTAAATTATGTAAACAGATGCAACTCCTTCAACAAAAACACAAAATGAAGCATAAATGTATTCCACGACTAAGATTTCTTGAACAACTTTGCAGTTTGCATCCTCTCGTCTCAGCCCTGAGCAGGTTACATGATCCAAACTCACCCTGTCACATCAAAATAACCCCAAATGCGAGTTTTCAGATTTTCCTGCCCACTGTGGCGGCCATAAGCAAAAACCAGCCTTTAAAGGGCCATACAGGCAGTTTAATTAAGAGTAAAAATGTACTTTTTGTTAGACAATGTGACTATTTTTCAGTACATTTTATAAATAAAGTAAAATGATTATGCTCTTGAATTGCAAAGGTTTACAAAGACATGCTTTTAGGGGGAATTATCCTTTAAAAGATTTTTGAAGGTCTGTAATGTGAAGGTTTTGAAGTTCTATTTCAGATTCTTTGAATGATTCTGGCCAAAACAAAAATTATTTTTCTCTTCAGTACGTCTCATATTAAGGCTAAATGTTTCCTGCTGATTGTCTGCAGCGCTTATTTATTATGGACTTACATGATTGTAAAGAATGGACATGTATGAGAATAAAAGTGAAGGAGATGATTAGTAAGACATTAGTGAACCTCAGTTCTTGGAGCACATCTGGACTGATAAGATCTGAGATTGATTGCTGCTTAATTGTTGATTGATTGGTATTTTAAATAGCGTAACTCAAAAAATCACAAAATAAAAGGCAAGATTTTAAAAAAAAACAACAAAAAAACAGAACTTTATCAAGGTACACCTATGTGATTAAATGCAATTATACCTTTGATATGGTGATTTTAAAGCTGTAATTAATCCTTTTTTTAAAAATTGTACTGCAGTATATTTACATGTTCCTAAGTTTCTGCCCACCCAAATTTACATAAATAAGGCATGTTTTAAATTTTAGTGTCAGGAAATCTCAGAACACAGAAAGTGTTTCATACAACAAAGACTGATGTCACATTAAACGACTGCTGAGTAGTTAAAGGGGTCATATTATACAGACTTTAATGTTCTTATTTTTATTTAGGGGATTATTTTCAAGTTTTTCCAATGCTTTCATGTACAAATCACGATTATGTATCTGCTTTCCTTACAGCACCGTTGTGCACACTGAGTGACAACAGGCAGACATATTTGGTGGGCATGTCTAAATTTAACTGTTACATGATGATGTCAACATGTTACAGAAGTGACAGAACAATCAAAAACGAAGCTTTCGGAGTCTGAATTTAATTCTATAGCTTTTAACTATTAAACTATTAAAGTGAGAAAAAAGAAAACAAAATGCATATGTCCGCTTTAAAGTCTCCTTTTAATCATTTAAATTTCAGCTAAATTTCATACTTGAGTTTCGTTTATACATACAAAAAATTATTTTTGCAGTTGTCACCTGACCGTACTTCAGTCTGTTGTCCTGCTTTAATTACAAATATTACAATCTATTATAATATTTCGTATGAACGCTACAAAGGTTGTTTATTAGTACTCAGGAAAGAAGACATAAGCCATAAATCAAAGTGTATTTTTTTTTTATTTGCAGTACATATTTTTTTCTTTTTTTAAGAGGTGGCATCATCAGATCCCAGTGCATGTATTCTTGTAGTGCACTTCTTCGATGGTCGCGGGTTTTTGGGACACGCAGAACCAGGAATTCTTAAAATTACTTGCATGGCTGGATTCACTAGCAAACATTACAAACCAGCACCATACATAGAACGATTTATTTTTTTCTCGGTATTTCCTCATGTTTTTTATTTTTATTAACATTATTGGCCTTCCTATGCGCCAAATCAAAATCTGTTGGCCATGCGTGACTCAAAGAACTCCCAGAACTTCACATCCATTGCTGGCCAATAGATTTGTTTTGGTGGGTAAGGCTGATTATGTAACGTTATGACTATAAACAAGTCACAGAAATAAAAATTTATCTTATTCATTAAAAAAAAAAAAAAAAAAANAAAAAAAAAAAAAAAAAACATGGATTGACAGTACCAAACATTTTCTTTACCTTCAGGAGACAGCTAACAAAGGCTAGGCCCATCACATACTACTAGCACAGTTTGCCGAAGGTATTGCACATTAAGTTAAAAAAAAAAAAATACAATAATACATATAACAATTCTCTTGCTTCTAGGTGAAGTATACATAATGTACAAAACTAGAAGTCTGCAGAAATTGACAAATAGTACACTTTCAAAATAAATAAATAATGGAATCTGTTATTCACACGCGTCTTCCGATAGCTAATTCTGCAGGCGACAAAGCGTTTGCAAGGACTGGCAGAAACTCAGCGTGAGGTAGTTCATCAAAGCCAACTTAACGAGAACAACGCTGTTTTGAGAGACGCAGTGATAATAAAAACAGCAACAACAACCTAAACATCAAGAAGAAAACCAAAATACTCCAATTAAAGCCCCCAACGTCAGGCGAAGAAAATTAAGAGCACTTTAGATAAAAGTGTTTTGTCATTTTCTTGTTCTATATTTAGCTTTTACGACAAACGGATGCCAATCTGTGGATTTTTATTGCCTTCTTCTTCTTCTTACAGATGTAGGCACAGCTTCAATCCTTGGTTTGGCAAAATATTGCAGCACATTTAATTCTGGAGAAAGTCTCTGAACAAATAACTTTTTTTTTTTTTTTTTTTTGCTGTCAGAATCTACGATGATCAAATATATTTTTGACATTTTCATTTAGCTGTGCTCCTTCTTTTAGTGGGCAGATGAGAGAGAAATGAATGACTTTTGCTACCGCTGCATCTTAGAAGCAAAGTCTTGATGCCCAATAATCTCACCTGAATAGTTACCAGAACATTCTTTCTCGATTTGGAGCAAAGCAGCGACAGTACTTGAGAAATCATGCAGGGAAACTGAAAATCCTACAAGGGTAACATCTGCGTTTAACTTCACAGACAATAACAAGTACAGAACACAGAAGATTTAGTTATGCAGACATTTCTTTCAGGCAGAAATCATCTCAGTTAACATGTTAAATCAGCTGTAAGATATCAAATTGTTTCATTCGTTTGTGTTTGTCTTTAGTTTAAACTTGGATAACCTGTTGGCTGTAAAAGATTATTTACATGCCTTTTGCACTGTGCAAACTTTTTCAAGAATGCAGGAAATTTGCTTAGAAAAATGGGTCCCAGAAAGCAGGACCCATTTTTGTACCAAAATTCTTGTTTCCATAGATCCTGAACCATTTTTGGGATCTGGCATTAGTGATTTTCTCTCAGAAATTTTCTTTTTTTTTTAAACTTTCTCTTCATCTCTTCTCTAAAATCAGGATATTGGGGGAAAAAAACTGCATAAAAGGACAAAGAAAACAATATCTTAAATTTTCTCCACTGCTTCTGTTGTTTGTTGTTGTGCGTGGCGTTAAAGGACCATACCACCCATTTTGCATGTTTGAGCCTAATATATTCAATGTTCCTACATGTAACATTACTGACAATCATTTCCCAAAGCATACTAGCTGGAACGGTGAATTAAAAATGTTTTTCCTACCTTCCAGACCTCCATTGGTTTCAGTTCATTCTGCTATTAAAATCAACTTGTTGATACTGTAAACGTTCTTGGGATAGGTAATCCATCATCACCAACAAGACGTGTATTCAGGTTTTTTTAGAAGTTATGTAATTTTAGTGTTTAAGCTCAATAAAAAGCGTGGAGTGAATGTATGCCTCCACCGGGGAATATAGTCCCAAAAGAAGACCTGCGTTTATGGAAAAATTTAAAGGACCGTGACTTCATAAGGCTGTGTAACTATTAGCAGGAGAAACATGGATTTTTAAGGTGGGTGTATCACTTGAATATTTGATTTTGAAAGATTAAGAGATTTTACAAAATATCAGGAAAGCTGAAATATGTTTTATCCTTTGGGAAATGATTGTCAGTAATGTAATATGTATGAAAATTGAATCTATTAGGCTCAAAGATGCAAAATAGGTGGTATGATCCTTTAAAGGTTTTGTACAAGCAGAAATCACATGGCATTACAGAGTGCTTTTTCTTAAAGCATGCTGAGAGAAATGAACTTGCTGAAAGAATAATGTAGTAAAGCAGATTTTAAAGTAGCTCTCCTGATTGGGTTCCAAAGTTTGGGTCCTACAGTATTTTTCATTTCGTACCATTAGTGTTCAGTTACATAGAAACTCTGTCCTTTCTCTCAGGACTTAACTAAAAGCTTAATTAGGCAGAAAAGTACAGCTGATTGGTTCTGCCTGTGAGAAATGTCCGTGTAACTAGATCAACAAGCTCAGAAACATTCTGGTACAACAAAACACTGACAATAATTCAATCGTTTGATGCTCATCTGTTAGCCAAACTTTAAAACACGGCTGTCGTGATCATTCTTCTCTTACAATCATCGCAGTATATTGATATTCAAAGTAAAGCCAAAAAATCCCACTGCTAACGTATATTTCGGTTGCTGTTGCTAAAAAAAAAAAAAAAAAAANAAAAAAAAGCCTTTTTTTTTTTTTTACTTTGATGAAAGACCTTGATAAAACTGCCCTTTCTTATGAAATGACTCAAACACATGCTTAAACATCTCAAACTATACATCATCACCCTCATTCCCTCAAGACATAAATCTCCAAATGTAAGATCAAAAACAAACGAGTAGAAAAATATACAATACATTTGCAAGAACCACAAACCCCGTCAGACATGATTGGCTTGATATGGAAACTTGTTATCCAGGTGCCATAAAATCCTGCACATAACAAATACAATTCTGTCTACATACTCAGGAATGAATGCTTGACAAACAGGCACTTTTCCTTAAAAAAAAATAAATAAATTTAAAAAACACTCAAAAAGGGTACTATTATTGCATACAGAAAGAATAATTTAACTGGTTTGTGCTGCTGTTTAACATAGTGAGAATTCGGGCATTTTCAGACCTGCAGTGTATTTTCTCTGGTATCAGGGATTAAACTGCTATAATATTACATTTACATTTGTTTGGTTCAGTTTCATACAGGAAAACATCCAATCAAACCAAAATCTATCAGCAAAAGTCATATGACAATGCTCTCTCTGCTCATTGGTCAGAAATGTCTGGGGGCAGAGAAAAATTCAAAACAGGAAGTAGTTTACTATGGTGGGAAAACTAGATAACATGGAAGAAAAAACGGAGTTGGGATACTTTCTAGTCATAGCATCATTTGATCCAAAAACAAAAAAATCTATAGAAGCTTCTATAGAAGCCATAGAAGCAGAAGCTAAATCTGACTTCAAGAAAACTTGTGGAAAGCCACATGCTGCTTCACATGATGTGAAGACGAAGTACTGCCTTCAGATGCTGAACAGGAGAATGCAGCAACATACTGAGAACATACAAGCATACGCTAACCTGAACACGTGTTCATCTGTTACCACCTTTTCAAAGTAGTCACTGGATTTGCAAACCTATGCACACGGAGCCATCTCTGCTTCTAGATCAATCAAAAGATCAATACATTGATCTGTAGTTGGTTTGGAAGCAGTGAGGATCACGTTCAGACCACAAACAAACCACTTCAGAGTTTGATATGTTTGTTTCGGTCCGTAGACAGGTGAGGCTGACGTGTTCAGACTGCACAAACAAACCGTAACAAGAGGTGAAACGAACCTGACTGAACCAGATCAAACCATGTAGGTATGAAAACGCCTGTAGGGTCATTTGAATTTATCCACAATTGCAAGCAAGGCTGGTATGCAAAGGGTTAAGCCAATTTTTAAAAAAAGATCATCTCCAAATTCACAAAAAATACATTAGTTACATTACTAATGATAGGATATCACAGAAGGAAGCGGAAATCATTTTCATAAAGTCTCATCAGGCTGCAGAATTTAAAAAAACAACTCTCTAAGACACCAACTACTAACACGTTCACAAGCGTTCTCAATATCACAATTCCCTACTTGACTGAAGCACATTCTATTTCTACCTCCACCGATTTACAACCTCACACAACTCAACATTTCACGTCTTCAAAAGCTTTCGATGCACTACAAAAACATTCTAGAGTCTTCAACAACGATGCCTCACTGTAAAGTGAGCCCGACGAAAAAAGAGCGAGTGATTCCGCATCTCCTCTCCAGGCGTTACCAAATCCCACCATTCCAGATCCATAATGTCCCACAGCCTGTTGCAGACAAGAGGAAGAGGTACTTTAGGAAGTTAAAAAATAAGGGGGACAGTCATCAATAAGTTCCGAGTTGTCTTTCTGGACCTATCTGTGCCATTTTCAGTCCTATAGCTTAAACGGTGAGGATAAAAAAATAAAAATAAAAAAAAAATCAAACAAAACAAAACTCTCAAAACCTCTCATAGAAAGAGGGAGAAAATCTCAGCATTCCCAAACAGAAAGTAAAGAATGAGTAACTTATGAATGCAGGAAGTAGTAGTGACTCAAAAAAAAAAAAAAAAAAAACCTCTAAAAAAGTCTAGATGATCTGTAGAATAAATGGATATGTCATATGCATTTCAAATCAATATCCATATCATGTGAGATTAAACAGATAAGGTTGTATTAGTAGGAGAGTACTAAGACCATACATTTATCAATTCAATTATGTTTCAGTGGCTCACTGCAAAATTGTATTGAAGAAAAAAACTAAATCTACAATAGAATCTGTACAAACTTAATCCACATTTATATGGCAAGTTGTAAAAGCAGTAGCTTACGAGTGAAGTAACTTAACAGAAAAAATAGATCACATTAAAACATTTTATACATATTTCTTTAAATTCTCACTGCCGGTTAATACAAACCGGGAACGTAGTAAAATCATAAAAGTTTTTTCATCTTAGGTTTAAGAAATGCCACAATAAATTACAGCTAGGATTCCAACTCAAACAAAATTCTAAAAAGAAAAAAAAAAAAGNAAAAAAAAAAAAAAAAACTAAAATTTCTAGAACAGCTAGCTGGCCTTAAACGCTACACTACTAAAGACAAGCATAGATAGGAAGTGGGAGGAGGCAACAGCAGGGGGCGTGGCCAGGAGCCAGTGTAGGGCTTGTGGTTGTGGATCCAACCAGGGGGCGTGGCCTAGCTCAGGACCAGAAAGAGGTGTCGATGATAGTCATCTACAGCAGCCCATGGGGCCAGTGACTGCAGCAGCGTTGGCAGCGGCGACTGAGGTGCTGCTGGCTGTCTCCAGGCTGCTGTCAGTGTCGGTCAGGGTGGGGTCAGTCGACATAGAGACATCGTTGGCGGAGGCNCCAGGCTGCTGTCAGTGTCGGTCAGGGTGGGGTCAGTCGACATAGAGACATCGTTGGCGGAGGCAGATGAAGATGTAGAGGGGCGGTGCTGACGGTGCTGCTGGGGGCTGCTGCTCACTGTTGCACCTGTGCTATGAGAAACAGGAAACTGCCTGTGGTCAGCAATCGAATGTGAACCTGCAGCACGATAATTCTTTCGTGTTCAAGCGCCTTCCCATGAAGACGAAATCTTAACATTTTGACAGCAAAGCCCACCAATGCTTGTTCTTTCTCAGACAGCTGAGATTTATCAGATATACAGTGGGGTCCAAAAGTTTGAGACCACATGTAAAGTCTGTGATGATTTCCATGTAAATGTGGAAATAATCAGAAAGTCTGACGTCACTAGAAGCTCTTTGGAACATCGTCACATCATGCTGGACAACTTGACTCATCAGGTTTTTACAGACGTGTGGAGTCCATGATACTGTCATTAAAGCTAAAGGAGGGCGTAACAAATACTAAGATATTCTGACATTCATACCAAATACTAAGATATTCTAACATTCATACCAAATACTAAGATATTCTGATATTCATGGACATTTTTCAAAGATTCAATTTTTCACTCAAATTGTTAAGATGATATCATTTATAATGAAAAATCTAGTATTAAATTCAAAAAGAACTAAAAATAGAAGCATTTTCACCGTGGTCTCAGACTTTTGGACCTCACTGTACACATGCAATGAATGAGTGTTTTATGTTTGTCTGTATATTTATTTATTATGAGCACACTCAGACTAATTCCTATCAACTGTAAGTTGAATAGCAATAAAATATTGAACAGTCCAGTCAGAATCCTGTATAAACATCCTGTATATTCAAATACGGAAGCAGAATTCCTGATGGTGACACTGTCACAGGTGTCTAAAGTTGGAAATTTGTTCATTAAAAAATTAGCCATTTATGCTTCAACTAGCCATTTTGTCTGCAAATCTTTGACCAGGGGATTTGTAGAACAGGAAATAACTTTATATCAAAAACTGAACTACACTACAAACCAGAAGTCTGGGGCCACCCCCAGCTTTTTTTTTTTTTTTTAANTTTTTTTTTTTTTTTTAAATCATCACTACACTGAGAAAAAAATCAATACACTTTTACAATTTATTGCACAGGAAATGACAAAAATATATAAAATAAATTTAATTAATTAGTTTTTAAGAAGAATTTGTCAACACATTATGTAGCCACTATGGCTACAGAAATGATTAGTAGCGAAGGCATCAGTCTGTACTGGTGCACTGTTACTGTATACTGTAGTGTATACCTTTAATACTTCTTTCTCTGGTATTTTGTGAATCATTTGTGTAAATGTGGTTCCAAGCTCTTTTTGTTTTCTACTCACGTACACAACAAACTCCACTAACCTAAAGACCCTGGCTGTCCACGTATCACTCCATTCTTCGTCCTTTCTTCCCAGTCCAACACTTCTTTGTATATCAACTCTGGAATGACAGAACACATAAATTAGGTTCAGGTAAGAAAAATTCATTCGTCTAAAAAGACAGAATTAAGCTGCAAAAGAGGGGGTAAACAGATTCCTCTTGTCTGGTCACACGCAATGACAAATCAAAACTTGGAAACTAAAAATCAAATGTCAGACTAAATAATTTTCATCTTTTCTGAGTTTTGAAGTTATTATTCAACATCATTTTCTTCTTCTTTGCCATAACTGTATTATAGATTTATAAATATTAATAGAATTACAATCTCCCGTTATCATTACTGCTCTGTCAGGGCTGAGGAAGAGGAGACCATCTGGATTTATATAAAGGAAACACGTCATCTTCTCTGGCTCTTCTTTTCTTGTGGTGTTCCACAAGGAACAATCATAGCTCCTCTATAGTTTATATGTTGCCTTGGGGTCACATTTTTTTTGGAAACAAAACATTAATTTCCACTGTACGCTCAGCTTTGTTCCACTAAAACATAATCTTTGACATTTCCTTCAACTGTCAAATGACTAATGTACAATCGTCTATTAAGTTAAGAGACAAAATTACCATATATACTCGAGTATAAGCCGAGTTTTTAATTACCAAATTTCACAATGCAAATCGGGGTTCGGCTTATACATGAGAAACTCAAATTTGATCCCAGAGAAGGAAATTTCCAGGGATGGAAATACTACCATTACCACTACCCATGGAAAATAGTTTAAATCATAGCTTAGAATGAGATATTTCCTTACTAAACACCTTATCAGCACATTTTGTGGCAGCCAGTAAGCTCTGCTGTGATTGGTCAAAGACAAAAGAATGGGCCAATCAGAGATGACCTTATAAAAGTGCTGTTTCATATACCGGTATGGTACCGTTGTTTGGTAGTCTTGTTCAACATTTTTGTGCTTTATTAGCAAGAAGCCTGAGATAAAATACAACACAGAATGGAAACGACATGGACTCAGAAGAGGAAAAGAGCGTCATATGTGTAACGTGTCAAGATACGTTACACAGAGCAGGACTGGAATGAACTGTTTGGTGATTCAGAAGAGGAAGAGGAGAGTCCAGAAAAGTTAATGTCAGCTAATGTCGGTTTCGGTAATGGTACCGGTACGTGGATTATTTTCAGAAAATCACAGGAATACTACGACAATACCCAGAAAAACAGGTAATTTGCTAAACAAATAAATTGATGGAACAGCATCAGGGGGTCGGCTTATGTACGGGTTTCTTTAAAAATCTAAATTTGCAGGTCAAAATCGGGGGGTCATCGGGGGGAGATCAGCTTACATTCGAGTATATACGGTAGGTCATGTTTGTCTTTTGCAAACTTTGAAAATATGACTCGCACTTTTATCTCATCACAGGTCAAACACTCTAACTCCGTTGTCAAAGATCAATAAAACAAAAAGTTTCCAGCTGCACCAGATATGTGGCTATAAAGAATTTCTAATTAAACATTTAAATGAAAAACAGAAGGACGAGGAATGCAGCGTGTCCAGCAGAGTAACTATGTGCATCAGACATAAGTGAATTTATGAATCCGACTAATTACACGCAGGAAAATATGTACTTCAATTTCAGAAAAATAATTCAAGGATACACCGACCAGAGGAAACACGCTGCGAAAGTACTTATGATGCTGAAAGAGAAGGAGGAAAAGAAAACCAGACTATCCTTCCTACCTTTCCACTCCTCCACCGTGTGCTCTCTCTCATCCAGCTGCTTGTCTGTGATCACGGGTGGCGGCTGGAAAAAGACGGACAGACACACATGTTTTCTGTGTTTCAGGCTTCTTAACAGATGGTCGATCTAAACATAGAACAATCTGACCTCGAGGCCACACACATCACACCCAGGAAGACGCTTTTTTGGACTGAAACACGACACAGCCGAAATGCAGAAATATTCCATCGTTCCAAGACTAAACGTGCACCACAGCTTTTCTATTAATATTTAACTTTTACCTAGTTTTTTTTTTTTTTTTTTTANTTTTTTTTTTTTTTTTTTTCAGATTTACACATATTTGCATGTTTTATTCTGGCTTTCTACTTCAGATTCACAGTATCCGGAGCTCTTATCTAATTTACAAGTAAACAAGGGTTTAAAACTTTGATTATACCCGGAGTCAGATTAAGGAAATAATCCGTGTAAACACCTTAATTAGACTGAAAATCAGAGTAACAGAACCAGATTATGTGGTTGGGTTTTCCTTATACTGTTATTTCATGCCGCAGAATCCTATAAATTCTGTCCATGTATCTGTCTTACTCACACTACTGCTTTAATTAGAGTAAAGATAAATCATGGTGGTATAGTGTGCATGCAAATGCACTGAGTGTCTTGCTAAAGGGCACTTCAACAGCATGCACGGTTACCAATGGTCCCATATCGGTTATTAATGTAAAACTCTGTAGTCTGGTTCCGTAATGTTACTTATTGTACATTTTAGGCATTGAACTAATGTTTATTACACCATCATTAAGCAGCAGTTTTATGTTCTTGCTCTAGGAAACATCGATGTGGATCTCGACTTTTGCAGAGATCAAACTTGTGACATTTGAATTACAAATAAAGTCCGACATTCACCCTTACTACTTGACCTGTGGTTTATAATTGTTTGTGTTTTTGTTCGAAACACAGATGAGAACAGCTTCAACTGGGGAAAAAAAAAAAAAAAGCAAACGAAGCTGCTTCAGTGTTCAGCTTGAATAAATCTGCTTATCACTGTGTTCTTCCTCCTTTGCTGTGCACAAACTTTTCCAATACCCTAAACCAATATAAATACAAATTTATAGCGCAGACAGAACCGGAATGAGCCAGCAAAGCCAGAAGTGAGACTGACTCATCCATCTTCCCCAGAATCAAATGAAGATTAGATTCATTTGTGCAGCATTGGAGCAAAATCTGTATGCAAATATTCACTTTTCAAGGCTTTGCTGTCAGTTTATGCCAGAAAGGAAAGAAGAGGGGGGAAAAGGAACAATTTGCCTCCTGCTCTAATCCTCCCGAACACCCGCAAAATTACTTTGCACAGCCTGAGCTTTCTGAAGGTGAATTGTTGCCAAGCACAAGATCTCAAATTTAGATTTTTTTTTTTTTAAGCTTTTTCAGATTTTTAAAGTACCANGCCAAGCACAAGATCTCAAATTTAGATTTTTTTTTTTTTAAGCTTTTTCAGATTTTTAAAGTACCACTAATGTCCCAGCAGAAAAAACAATTATCGTTTTGCATGTACAACACATCTTTCTAGAGAAAAGTAGGTAATAAGAGTTTGTGGTTCTTATACATATAAATTGGCTGCTGCTATTGTTGTATTTTCAGGATTACTTACTGCCTCCACTTCAGTCGGGTCATACCAGACATTGATGTAGGGGTGCTGGAGAGCCTCGTCCACAGAAATCCGTTTTGACGCATCTATTACCAGCATCTTGGATAACAGGTCTCGGGCTTGGCTCGCTGAAAACCAATTGAGGTGTAAAAAGAAGAAACACAATAAAACACAATAGAAATCCATCTTTTAGCTCTCAACCTTCCACCAGTACATCATTTTATCCAAATTTCCATCTGGTCATTCCTCCCAAGAGAGTTGTGTTTCTTTAATTTGCTGTTTAGGCAGAACACAATGCAGGGAGAGATCCTTCAAATGTATAAATGAGTTTAAAAAAAAAAAAAAAAAAAACAGGATTAGGAGGAAGAGGTGCAAAAAGGAAACTGTTCAAAAATCTTCAACGGTTTAATTGGTAAAAAATTCGATAATCATTAAGGATACATTTAATCAGAGTTTAATACTAAACAGAAATGTCGCTGGAACCTTGACTAACAATTCTGCCTCTGACGCTTTCCAGGCTGGGTGATCAAAGCCGAGTGCAAATATGCAAAACATGTGACATCTTCACAGGGAATATCACATATTCTCACCTGTGTAAATTAACGAGGAAAAAGACAGGAAAGAGCTGCTTCATTTGTACGACTTGTTTGCTGCGAGTGTTCATGAAATCCCATTTCTTAAACATAACAACTCATTGAAGGTTAATTTTTCCTCTTCATGGTAAACAACCTGATCCTGAACTTCCGGTAGTAAGTCTTTAATAAAAGGCAACCTTTGAAAATTGCTTTCTTTCTTGGGGTTCACCGTCAATAGATGTTTGTAAGGTTGCAAGCAAACAGCACAAAACATGAGTATTTTGTGAAAATTACTGCGGGAATTGAAACATGTTAACATCATACTGATCCCTGAGCCATAAACCTCATCAAATGAAGACAACGTAACTCCATCTTTACCTTTCAGTTTGTTGTGTTCAGAGTCTGCAGGAAACAGGACATCTGGGAAGAGCTTCTCGAAGCTGTAGCCAGCATATCGCGGTCGGTTCTCCACGTAGGTCCTCACCGACTGGTTGAGCTTCATCAGGAACTCCTGAGACGGCGTTCCCAACTGCTCGATCACCTTATTCCACTGGTCAATATCTTAAAGTTACAGCATTAAGAAAAGCACTGGGCTGGATTTAGACAGAGGGAGTTGGCATCCAAGATGATGGTAAATTGTAAAAGAGAAGCCATCTCAATCGCAGACTCTGGAAATGCATTGTTCTAGAGCTCAAATATGCATCTAAAATAATCGTGTTATGACTAACTGAAAATGTTGGGTGTAGTTCTGGCTGTGATGTAGAAAAGATGCACAGCTGTAGTTATTTGCCAAAAAATGATGCTACCGGCTGTTTTTGCTACTGTATCATTCAGCACATTAGCTAAATATTAAAACAGTGATTGTATTGGATCAAGGCAAATAAGTTGATTTTTTCAAATGTCAGCAAAGACAATAATTAGACTGGAATCTGTAAAAAATTGGAGTAAACTTAATCTGAGTAACATGTATCTAGATTATGTGATTTTAATTGTTTTATTAAAACACATAAACATTATAATCGAACATGTCCACATGTGATTATTCAACATGTCATTCAGATAACCACACAATCCTGTTCATTCCATCCATGTTAGAGCCCTGCATAAGCCACGGGCCGTCGAACCCTGAGGCAATTTACAAATCGGGCTGGGCTTCAGGCTGAATTTCACAACACTGGCTCAGGCTTTTTTTTCCCCTCCTCTCTCCACTCACAGTCATCAACACACACCTCCTGATGCTGCGCTCACATGTTGGCGCTCAGAAACTGCAGCCATCATCTGAACGCTGCAGCAGCAACCAACACTTTTACTTTGAAAAGAACCGAACTTGTGGTTCTGATAAAAAAAAAAAGAGACCGTGAGTCAGGCTGGGGCCAAGAATTTCATTAAGTCTAGGGCTTTGGGTCGGGTTCAGACAGAACTATGTAGGGCCAGGCTGGGTGCAGGCCTAACACTGGGGCCTGTGAAGGGCTCTAATCCATGTATACATCTTACATTATTTCCTTAAACAGAGTACAGACAAATAACGAGAATTCAGTGTGCATGTCAACATACTGACTGTTGCTTTGGTGGACCAACAGTGATTAGATGAAGGAAAAATCCTCTTGGTCAACATATAATTCCACAAATTTGGAGGGAGGTTGGGAGAGACACACATCAGTTAGGATGGACTTGATGGGATACGGATACTATGGCCTGGGTAGAAAAAAAAACGATCTGAAACATGTGGAAGACTGTAATTCTCCATGTCAGATGAAGCAGATGATGGGTGCTAATTTCAGCACGCCAGACACTGTAAGTCTCTAAGCAACATGTTCTGTTTCTTGAGGACAAAAATAACACGCACAGCTTTAACATATAGATCAACCTGAAGGACACAAACAGAAACACCTTGTTCACAACTTTGTACATCAGTAGTGATTCTGGATGCACAGAGCATCAGAAGAAGGTTGAATAAAACCATTCTAGTCATTTGTTGAGTAAATTAATTACATTTTGTAAAGTAAATCATTGAACTTATTATAAGTTGTTTGTTAAACTTTGTTTAATTAATACTGGCATTCCCTTCTGAAAATAAAATTTCCAGATGGAGAATCAGTTATCTGCTAGCTTTAGCTAACGTCTAACGGGATGCTAAGCTGGTACATTTGTCTGTTGACGATGTGCAAAGATATGAACAAGACGTTTAGGGAAAGAATGAGAGAACATGGCGTATTTGTGTTTTGGATGGAGGTTCAACTTAAGGATACGATCAGTGCCTGGAAACAACACACTACCCCGGACCATTTCAGCCATGATGCAGCCAACAGACCAGACATCAACTGAAAAATGAAATGACAACCAACACATTAGCATGCAGGGCTGGAAAACTAAGGCTGGATTTACACGACCACGCACATGCGACCTGATTCTGATCTTTTGCTCGCATGTGACACGTATCAGACACGCTTCCTGAAGATGTAAATGGTAAAAAGCCACATGGAATAGGATATTCTCAGATCCATTTTGGGCCACTTGAATATGTGGAAATAAATCGGATACGTTCAGATATCTTCCAGTGCTGCTGTCTAAATATACAGATCGGAATTTCCTTCCCATTCCGACTCCTATGTAACGTTCTGCTTTATCTATGGATGATGTCAGCATCAATATGACGCTCTCTGTAAACAGAAATAGAGGACATACCATATATATATATCAGACATGCTGATGTGTATTTATGCCAGTAGACGTGTTAGTGTGTGATAACAGGCTCCTGTTACAGCAGCAAAACTCCAACTCCACCCACTTCTCCTCCGTGATTAACCAATGAACATATGTGTCCTGATGGAGAGATAAACACCTACACAACATATCAGATGTTTCTCTCTGCATCTGAACAGTTGTAACCTGCTGTTTTTAAATACTTCTCTCATCCATTGAAAACATTTTTTTTTAACATGCGTCTCAGAAATGTGTGCATGCGTAGCTGCATCCTGCTGCTACAGGTCAAAGTGTGTAAATACAGGTATCAGATACGAGCCGCTTAAAGAAAGAAAATGTAAATATGAACAAAAAATCGGATATAGGCAAAAAATCGGAATTGAGCATCAAGACTTGTAGTGTAAATCCAGCCAAAATGAACCAACCAAATATCAAAACAACAAAAAAGGGGAAATCGATGTGATGTAACAGACAATGTGACAAAAACGTGAAGTTCATGCACGTTAGTGGAATCAAACCTGGATCGGCATCCCACAGTGCTACATAAATAATAATGCTTTTTTTTTGCTGGTATATACTGCATGTTCCAGTGAAAACAGCAGTGTTACTTTAAAACACTTTGTGCTTCATGCACATCACATGCTTATAGAAGTGACACACTGATTTCACATCTTTTGAAGCTTTGTATGGGAGCGGAAATGCAAATTAACACCCTCATGTATCCTCACTGCAATCCATGTTTGCATGTGTGAAACTGGAGCGTTCTGCTCTGTAAGGCCAGAAATTCTTTTTTGAGCTCTTCCTAAAAAAAAAAACAAAAAACATCCCAATGTGACACTGTAGATTAAGTATGTAAATCTGAGATGTTTGTTTCTGTAAATAATCAGTAACTGTTTTTCCTTTAATAACATGCTGTTCATATTGTTCTGTAGTGTTTCTTGGTTTTGATCTTTGTAATTTGTTTGTTCCTACACCTGCAGCTCCTATTGCACACCCGGTCATTTGAGGAGAGGGAAATCTCTGAATAGCCTCTCCTGAGGTTTCTTCCATTTTCCTTAGACAATCAGGTTTTAAGGGAGGTTTTCCTCGTCTTCTCAGAGAACTTGGGCTGGTTGGGAACCTCTAATGTGTGGGCCTGTAAAGCCTTTGAGACGTTAGATGTGATACTGGGCTAGACAAATAAATTTGACTTGACCTTTAGCGTGACTGCAGTTGTGTCATCAACAAAGACATCTGAACTGAAAAGCAGTTTGAGGATAGAAGAGTGTTTTTTTCACATTTTTCTCAGCTATGGAAGAGCAAAGTACTTTCAATTCTATTTCAGGTTTCTTGTGCGTTGATTGTTACAGTGCTTGTAGCAAGAGTGCAGCATGTGTGTGTGTGTGTGTGTGTGTGTGTGTGTGTGTGTGTGTGTGTGTGTGTGTGTGTGTGTCAGGCAAATCCAAGAAATAGAATTTCCATAGTTGCACACAATATTTTGATCCATATGATGAAAAACAATGATTTGAGACATGAACGCAACCAGGACGTTTCGTTGTGTGTTTGATTCACTGCTGCAAGCAGCTCAAGGATACAATCCCTTCCTGGAAAAAGGATTTTGTGGCGAACCATTTCTGCCATAATGCAGCCCACAGCCCAAATATCCACTACATATGCGCAGCATAAAGGGAAGAGAGTAAGCAAAAAAAAAAAAAAAAAANAAAAAAAAAAAAAAAAAAATGCAACACGTCAGCAGGAAAAAATAAAGTCAGTGTTTTTTTTTTGGTCAAGAGGACTGAGGGTGATTAGGAATATTAACAAGATTCTTCCGAGTTTTTCTGCAATAGGAGCATCATTTCTCTTTATTAACCTCATGACACCTGTGATAAAAGGAAAAATTCCCACTTGGAAAACTTTTAAAATAGTAAAACTTAAGTGGTTCACATGTAACTGAGTACAGTTGTGAAATTGTGAAGCCTCAGCCACATCTCCATTTCACACCATCGTGCAGAAACTGTGACAGGTGATACAGCTGAAGAGTGCACAAGTTTCCGTGTTCATACCGGTGTTTTTAATCGAGCACAAGACAAGCAGCGTCTCAGTAAAATACCAAACGCAGGCTAAAGCGCTGCTGGGCACCGGAGTTCCCAGACAGGAAGTTCTCCACAAAGCACCGCTGCCCAGCATGCCAACTTTCCCGCTGTGTGTGACCTTAAAGGAATGGGGAGGGTGGAGTATGTGTGGAAGTGTGAATGTGTGTGTGTATAAAAAGTGCTGCTGAAACATCCCGGGAGAGGGGAGGAACCATGCAGCAGGCCAGGCAGCAGCTTTACTCGCTCCTCATTGACCAACGGCTATCAAGAAGCTGCTTCCTCCACTCACCGTTAGCCTGGTAGCCCATGCCTAAGATGACCTCAGGGGCGCGGTAATAGCGTGTGACCACGTAGGGCGTCATGAGGAGGCCGGTGGCGGCGGTCCTCGCCAGGCCGAAGTCCAGGATTTTCAGAGTGCAGTCAGACTTCACCACGATGTTGCTGGGCTTCAGGTCCTGCAGGAAAACACACGTTGCTGCATTAAATGCTGTTCTGTCTGGTTTTGTCTGGATATATATCATATTTTGCAATGTTTCCCAGAGGTTTTATTTGTGGTGGTCCACCTTAAGAGTGGTGGACGAGGTGTGGTTGGGTTTTCCTGTCCTAATGTGTAATTTATTTATTTAGACTGGGACAATGCACATTAATGAACAATCAAAATGTAAATATGCCAGATATAGCCATGGTTGATTAATTTTCATCCGTAGTCCCATGCCAAGATGGCAAAATGGCTACCTGCAATATTAAAAAGATTAAAAACGTGATATATTACAATTAGAAATATTTGTGAAGCTCCAAATAATAAAAAACAGAATGTGAGACTAATGCACAGCAAAATAAAAGCAAATAAAAGCAGTTTTAAGACAAATTGAATAGAACAGTAAGTATTTAAAAAAAAAAAAAAAAGTTTTTTTAAAAAATCTATGGTCGTATTTGAAATGTTGAGTTCGGGCGCTTCTTAATGACACGTTGCTACGTCCGCATTTTGTTCCATGCTAACCGAGGCGTCAGATGTGCAGGCAGCCAGGTGAGCGACACGCAGACACCACTTGCGTGAAGTCATTTTAAGGCTTCAACACGAACGATTGGCAAGTTGTGAAGGGGAACGTATTGCGAAGTGAGTTGCTGTGCATTTCTGAGCATCTTAAGATGACTAAACAGCTTGTTTTTCATTCAGGCATTTAAAAGATTCGACAACAGTCACTGGGTTAAAAAGCAGATTTCACCGAGCAACAAGCTAAAAATATCAAAGACGTTTACATCATGCAGACGAAGCACAAAAAAGAGAGAACATATGACTCATCCTACATATGCAAGATGTTCATGCTGACGTGAGTCAGGCTGGATAACTTTGCCTCCGGCTTGATTAGTTCTGCCTGGCAGAGCGAGAGGAAAGTGCTCTGCTAATCTGCTGCTTCTTTCACGGTGGGCGACTGACAGAGCGACGTGCACGCTGTGTTAGTAAGTCAAGTAAAAGAAACTATGTGTGTGTGTGTGTGTGTGTGTGGTCCTGCTANCGCTGTGTTAGTAAGTCAAGTAAAAGAAACTATGTGTGTGTGTGTGTGTGTGTGTGGTCCTGCTAGTGCTTCAGGATGTGTGTCATCCTGTGCCTCCACTTGTGTGTATGTGTGTGTTTTCCTGCAGGTGATGTACCTGTAGATAATGTCAGCTGGGGACAAGAACACAGCTGTACGTGTGTGTGTGTGTGTGTGTGTGTGTGTGTGTGTGTGTGTGTGTGTGTGTGTCTCACCCTGTGTATGATGCCGGCAGCGTGCAGATGTTTGATGCCGCATAGCATCTGGTAGAGCAGGTAGGAAAGCCTCTCGTGGTCCAGCTCCATCTGAATCACCTGGCAGAGGTTAGCATCCATCAGCTCCATCACCAGATACCTGCAGGGACACACAGGAGTGTTAAAGCATGCACGCAAGCACTCACACACACACACTCGCTCACTAGTCTTTTACTTGGCGGGGGTGTCAAACCAGGTTTATGGGTGGGAAATGCAAATTATAATACAAAATAAACAAAATGAAAAATAATCATATCAGAGATGAGGACTTTTGTTGTTACAAGGTGACACGCAAATACAAAAGCATGTATATCTTTAAATGTATTCTATTACACACACACAAACACACACACACACACNTACAAAAGCATGTATATCTTTAAATGTATTCTATTACACACACACAAACACACACACACACACAGCAGGGTGCTCTGTCATGCTGTAACAGAGTGTTTGCCCTGCAGCGCTCCGACTATGATTCGTTCATTTTTGTTTTTAGCTCCATTCAAGCAGAAGCAGCACTGCGTAAACACACACACACACACACACACACACACACACACACACACACAAATACCAAGAGCTTCTATCAACCTTGTTCCCGTCATACTCTCCATTATAAGAATCATTTCTCTCTTCTGACTCACCAGATTCCACTTTTCTACTTAACATAAAGGAAGAATCCACCAAAAAGAGTGAAACATATGAAAGTCATAAGAATAAAACTGCAGTAATAAGACAGATTGGGAGATCTCAACCCCCCAACTTGAGAACCACTGAAGGGTTTCTTGGTAACACTTTTTTTTTTTAACAATCTTTTTAAGGAGAATTGATTGGATGCCTCTAAACATTTTAAACTTAAATTTAGTTCAGCCGGTAATAACGGTAAACAGTGTTTTCAGAGCGTTGTGCTAATTTAATGTGCTGATCGATTAAAGGTTTGATTTGAGGATTGTTCAGAAAATTTGTGCGGTATTTCATGGTTTTAGTTTCTATTTCTGGTTATGTTAAAACAGGTTTTCCAGGGATGAAATGAGATGTATTTTAATATAAGATAACTGAGGGAAATAGAATTGATTATAGTTACTGATAAGTAGGTGTTTTTATTATTGCATGAAACAAAAAAGTCAGGTTTGCATTTCATTCTGTGTTTGTAGTATTTTTTTTCTTTGATGAAAATCTTTACTTATCTGTCTTTCACATTTATGTGACTGTATTATCGTTTTAAATGCGCGTCCCCTGAAATACCGCTTCCTCTTCCTTGTATTAAGGAAACACGCTAAACCAGAGATCCGCCTAAGCTGCACAATCCCTAAAAGTCAGGAGGGATAATCTGAGCCCCCCCCCCAGCATCCTGTATCGATTTTCCAAACACACAGAGCAGCAGTTCTTTGGTTTGGGAATACTCACACATCCTGGAACTCTTCCAGTGTCTTCTGTGGGGTGAAGACGTTTAAAAGGCCGATTATCTGCCGGAACAAAAAGCACGGAATGAATTACAGCATGAACTCGTCAGGACATTCTGCCACTTCTTTGATTTAGATAATCCGTTCTGGAGCTTATTTTTCTGTAATAAAATTTATTTTCTTAATCTGTCGGTGTACTAATTAATGTAAGTGAGGCTTTATGAATAAGCTTCAATTATCGTGGTGCTTATTTAATGCGACGTGTGATTTTTTTAATGAATTCCTCCCAATATGTCCTCCTCTGAGGAACGCATTTAAAAGGCCGTTTCTCAGGCAGTGTCCTATGCTACTTTCTTTACTTTCCTTAATTTTGCATTTAAAGAAAAATATATATCTCCATACATGGAAAATTAAAGGACCATACCAGCGATCCTGCATGTTTGAGCCCAATATACTGTATATACAAACCCGCATACATGTTACGTTACTGACAACCAATTTCCAAAACATAAAACCTCTTCCTGTTATTTTTTCAAATGTCCTAAAATGTTCAGGTGACACATCCACCTTAAAATTCAATGTTTCACCTTCTAACACTTTTACACAATTGTGGAAGGCACAGTCATTTTCATTTCTCTGTAAAAGCCGTCTTCTCCTGGGACTATATTTCCTGGCGGAGAAATACATCATCTTCTGTGCAGCNCTGTAAAAGCCGTCTTCTCCTGGGACTATATTTCCTGGCGGAGAAATACATCATCTTCTGTGCAGCGCCATGTTGGATCAGTTAAATAAAGTTAGTTTGGCAAAAAAACTAATAGACGTGTTGTTCGCTGGGATGGATTTTATATCTGAAGCATGTTTCAAGTCTCTACAAGTTGATTTGTATGTCGTACTGGAATGAACTGAAACCAATGGCAGTCTGGAAGGTAGGAAAAACACTCTAAAATTTACCACTGAAGTGGTATGTTTTGGGAAATGCTTGTTAGTAATGTAACATGTTTGCAGGTTGTACATACTGAGCTCAAACGTGCAGGATCGCCGGTATGGTCCTTTAAGGTGTCTCAGCACAAAATTCTTCTGCTAACTATACAACTTGAAATAAAACCAACAGAAACACACAAAAACATTTAAAGAGAAAAAACAGCTTAAAAAGTGAAACTTACGTTTTTGTGGTTGACGCATTTCATGAGCACCAGCTCTCTGTAAGCACGTTTGGCGTGAGTCTGATTCTGAAAGGGCCGGCTCAGCTTCTTTATGGCCACATTCCGCTCCAAGTTGTGGTCGTACGCTGAACTGAGGAGGAAAAGGAAAGAACATCTCAGTCAGCAGACTACATGATATAATTCTTCCTTTTCTAGCACTCCTCCGTTTTATTTGTCGACTGAGGGTCCATCCAAGACATTTACTGAAATTTACATCATGTTAGAGAAGTAAA
Organism: Lucifuga dentata; assembly: GCA_014773175.1. Taxonomy (NCBI): domain Eukaryota; kingdom Metazoa; phylum Chordata; class Actinopteri; order Ophidiiformes; family Bythitidae; genus Lucifuga; species Lucifuga dentata. The sequence continues at coordinate 47,798 of VXCM01003274.1, forward strand.
AAATTAATCAATTCAATTCAATTAACTGTATTTGTCCCTGAAGAGCAATTAAAATGGCAGGCATATATAAACAGACATTAAAAACATCTTAAAAAGGTGACTGTTATTAAAGGACCATACCACCATTTTATGAGCACCATTTTGCATGTTTGAGCCTAATGTATTCAATTTTCACACGTTACGTTGCTGACAATCATTTCCCAAAGGATAAAACCATATTTCAGCTTTCCTGATATTTTACAAAATCTCTTAATTTTTCAAAATCAAATATTCAAGTGATACACCCACCTTAAAAATCCATGTTTCTCCTACTAATAGTTACACAGCCTTATGAAGCATGGTCCTTTAAATTTTTCCATAAACTCAGGTCTTCTTTTGGGACTATATTTCCCGGTGGAGGCATACATTCACTCCACGCTTTTTATTAAGCTTAAACACTAAAATTACATAACTTCTAAAAAAAAACAACCTGAATACACGTCTTGTTGGTGATGATGGATTACCTATCCCAAGAACGTTTCAAGTATCAACAAGTTGATTTTAATAGCAGAATGAACTGAAACCAATGGAGGTCTGGAAGGTAGGAAAAACATTTTTAATTCACTGTTCCAGTAGTATGCTTTGGAAAATGACTGTCAGTAACGTAACATGTATGAAAATTGGATATATTAGACTCAAACACACAAAATGGGTGTTATAGTCCTTTAACCAAAAATGATAAGGGCAGTTTATTCAATTTAACTCAATTCAATAAACTTTATTTGTCCCTGAAGGGCAATTAAAATGGAAGACATATAAAAACAGACATTACAAACATCTTAAAAGATGGCTGTTATTAATATAATGTGATTTTAAACAATAAATAAATAAAGGTGCATCGTGTGTCAGTTTGAGAAGTTAAAGACGAAAGTTAAGTTATGACCTCCAGGTTTGTCGTTCTTCAAGTTTTGTGTCAATTTTTGGAAAAATCAACGCAAACTTCTCCTGTATTACTCTATTAAAATGAGGGGGAAAAAATGCCAAAAAGCATATTATGACCTTCCTCTTAACTAACAATATTGTAATTTTTCAGTTCCTTCCACTCACCAGACAATTCCCTGTGCTCCGGATCCGATGGGTCTGAGGTTCTGGTAGCGTTTTAAAACGGTAAAAGTCGAATCGCCCACATCTATACTGTAATATTCCTTTTCACGCTTGTTCCGGTTCATGGTGAAGCCTTGGGAAAATGGCGTGACTGCTCATCCACGTGCAGCTTTTCTCTCAAGACCTGCAGACAGCGACAAGACGGCAAAACAATTATTAAAATAAAACGATTCGTGACACAATGAGTGAAAGTACTGACTGTAACAACAACAACTTGTACCACTGTTCCTGTCAAAACAGCAGAATTTCCATCATAAATCTATTAAAGAAGCTTTGTATCAGGGTAGGTAAGTGCAAATATGAAGGAAAAGATGTGGAAATCATTTTAAAACATTGATCATTTCTAATCAGTTTTAACCAGCATTTTATTATTAGGAGATCTTTGGAAAGTTAACATGATTTTTGATTGCCACCTTATAACATTTAAAGGACCATACCAGCCATTTTGCGTGTTTGAGCCTAATATATTAAATTTTCATACACGTAATGTTACTGACGATCATTTCCCAAAGCATACTACTGGAACGGTGAATTAAAAATGTTTTTCCTACCTTCCAGACCTCCATTGGTTTCAGTTCATTCTGCTA
>VXCM01003274.1:49537-131280 GCA_014773175.1 Lucifuga dentata
AGGTTTTTTTTTTTTTTTTTAGAAGTTATGTAACTTTAGTGTTTAAGCGCAATAAAAAGCGTGGAGTGAACGTATGCCTCCACTGGGGAATATAGTCCCAAAAGAAGACCTGTATTTATGGAAAAATTTAAACGGCTGTGACTTCATAAGGCTGCATAACTATTAGCAGGAGAAACATGGATTTTTAAGGTGGGTGTATCACTTGAATATTTGATTTTGAAAGATTAAGAGATTTTGCAAAATATCAGGAAAGCTGAAATACGGTTTTATCCTTTGGGAAATGATTGTCAGTAACGTAACATGTATGAAAATTTAATATTTTAGGCTTAAACACGCAAAATGGATGGTATGGTCCTCTAAATTAGAAGAAATCTCAAACATACAGATTTTAAATTTATGTTGAAAAGGTTCAGGAAACTGGACGCATCTCAAAACTTCAAATGTGTGGGGATTTTCTGAAATCTCAGCTGGAATGAAAATGTTGAGTCACTGATCGTGATCAATAAAAGGTACAGATGACCTGCAGATATGCACGTTTGTGCTACGGGACAGAGTCAGTATCTGACTTTATTCCCTCTTTGACCCAATTACAGTACAACGCCTTGATTGAGTTTAATACCAAGAAATCAAAGCAGTAATGATGTTTATTAAGTGTAATGATTATGGGAATGAAGCATGTTTATGTAGGCCAGAACTGCTGTGTGTCCAATAAATATAAAACCCAAAGGTCAGGAAAATGAAATAAAGCGATACGGAGAGGGAGGGAGAGAGAGAGAGAGAGAGAGAGAGAGAGAGAGAGAGAGAGATACAGGAAGCTGCCTCTCGTGTTGGCATGAAGATGACAATTCATTATTATAATTTGGAACGTTGTGTTGAGGAGATCAGTGCTGTGATGATAGTTGGACGTTCCATAGCCTGACCTCTGCATCACCCCCCCCCACACCCACGCACACACCCACACACACACGCCTCCTTTCTTTCAGTTTCATTTAGCCTACAAGCCTTTCCTTCTTTTGCTCTGCACTGCTCTCATCCTTCTATTCTTGGGTGCAGCTTCCTCCATCCTTTGCTCTTTTCTTCCGTTTCTCCTCTCGTCTCTTTGTGGGGCTGTAGTCTCCATGCTCCAAGCCAGATCTGTGACCCTTCTTTCTCAAACTGGGGGTCGCGAACCTCCCCAGGGGAGGTGCGAGAGCCCACAGCGAAATCTGGAGCTGAACTAAAGTCGACAGAATCACACGGAGCCAAACTAAACTGAAGAATTTTTGGGTTTTTTTCCATGTGATTTGTGCTGCAAAAACACACATAAAGCAAAAACATTTCTCAATGTTTCCTAAACCAATAGGAGCCATTCTTCCATTTGGCACACAAATTACCCATCATGCAGTTCTTACATTAACAAAACATTGCAGAGGAGGTGCACAATCATGCATGTGTGGCCCTGCATCAGTGTTTTGTAGCTAAGGTTCGACATAAATGAATGAATGAATGAATGAATGAATGAATGAATGTCTCTGTTTTTGCAGTCAGGCTACAGCTACACTTTAATCTGAGNAATGAATGAATGAATGAATGAATGTCTCTGTTTTTGCAGTCAGGCTACAGCTACACTTTAATCTGAGACCTTCCAGGCTGAAATGTCTGCAGATCTGATCAGATCTAATAATCTGACTGGCCTAATTATGCAGCAAGCAGCCAGCAAAGGCCAGACATCTCCAATCAATTCCAGAGCATCACAGGAAAACCTAATCCAGCAGGATTCTCTCTATCTTTCCCCTCACAGCCATCTATCACACAACCAGGAAGCACAAGCTCACCATTTTTAAAAATCCTCTGTCAGACATTCTGAGCAGAACATCAGGTCTGACTGGTGAGACCAATCAGGGGCAAATCAGCCCAGATTTTCTGAGATCGAAGATGGTGTGTTTATCAGAATAGATGACGCTACGGGTTAGCAATATGGACAAAATATTTTATCACATCATAATGTGGTAATATATGTCATGACAAAGTACTTCTTCTGGAAATTCAAATGAGAAACCATTTACAAGACAAAATAATGAGAGTAAACTTCTCTTTTTGTTTAATTGTGTGCTCCAAACGAATGAAGAACTCATTTCAGAGGCCCTGCAACTGCATACAAAGTCAGTGGAGGGACGCAAATGGATGCAATGAAGCAGCATAGGTTGTCTATTAACCAGAGGGTTGCTGGTTCGACTCCCGGGTGCATGCTGGAAGCTTTTTGAACAAATCACGCAACCCCAAACTGAAAGCAGGCCAACGTTTTGCTGCTGGAGAGCGATAAAAGCTAACATAGGCTAAAATCAGTCCTGTCTGTGTTTAAGCTGTGCGTTGTGAATAAACACAGACTGTAAAATCATGACAAATTCATGCGAGTTCAGTTGATTTCAGTCTATAAACAGACAACAATGCTAGGAAAACATCAGGCGATATTACAGGAAGAGCCACTCCATACAGGCAGACAAATCTCTACCATATCTCAGTATACTGTACTGTATATGGTCATATCATAAACCTATACGACACTGTCAGCTTTCTGGCTTATATGATTAGCAGCCTAACAGAACGGTGCTATCCAAACATAAAATCAATCATTAAAGCATTAAAAATCAAAACTGCATCTTGCAGCAGTGAATGTGAACCTTCACCAAAGGCTTGGAAAGATTCCAGAGTTGGCATCTGTTTATCAAGCAGCCATCTTCGCCCTCGCCCGTGACTCTTTTAGCCGTGTCAGGGTTTGGTTTTGTTGGTTTTATCTGTGGTAATGCTGCGCTTGGATGCCAGGCTGGAGCAGATCGAGCGACGCATGCCGCAGCATAGCCCGTTTTTTGTATCTACAGCGTCATAAGTTCATTCATTTTCAGTAGGAATGGAATGAGACACCGACAGATAATCCTGATGATATTAGCACCATGTTAAAAGCACTGACTGAGCCGCTGGGAGACTTTTAGCAGTGTGTTCTATCCACTAACCTTCATAACTGCTGCAATTAGGTCCCAAACTCAGTATGTAACAATGCAATGCTCTATAATATGACTTCCAGATATGAAAGTGTGTGTGTGTAGGGGGGAGGTTCACAATCGTATCTCTGCAGACCACCTTTTGCTTTTGGTGCATTTCTTGGTGCTTTTGGCTGCCGTTGCTGTTCTCTTGGCAGGTTGTTTAGAAAACATCTATAGAATGTGCAGTGCAGAGACGGGCCACATCCACCAGATATCACCGGAGGAATACATTACAGACATATATGCTTTGAATGGTCTTATATATCAAATCTTTCCAGGCCTAAACAAGCTCCAAGTCCCTCAGATTAGCAGAGTTGCCCTTTCAGCTTCTCCCCAGTCTCGACTAAAGGCCAGCTTTCGCCATCACAGCCCAAAAACTATGAAATAATCTGCCCTGTCTATCTTCCATTCAAATATTTAAATCTCGCCTCAAAACTCACTTCTACTCGTTAGCATTTGAATCATCTATGATCTGAAAATTTTATGCATTGCTGTTTTATGCTTGCCTGTATGTATGCATATGTATAGTCACTTGTATATGTACATAGTTATGTTATATTTCTTGTTTTTATTCATATTTTATCACGAGACACTGAGTAGCACTTTGATCAACAGCAGTTGTTTTAAAATGTGCTATATAAATCAACTTTGGCTTGGCTTTGATAATATATCCAAGATGCCAGCAGCATACACACTGACCTACCTCTGAATAGATGACTAACAAACCAAACTAAGGTGTAAATATCACTGATGTATTATGAAATTAATATTAATTATCATAAATGACTAATGTTAGAGGCTGTTGCCAGTTCACCATTTGATTGCTACTACAAAGATAAAGAAAGATGGATGAATCTGAAGTGTTAAGGTTGGATTTTCACCTTCACCCTTCATCCTGCTGGTCATGAGCTCATCATACATTCGTATTCATATTCCAATGCAAGACAAGACTGTAAGGTTTTCTAATAAATGCACAGAGACACTGCAGCATGGAACAGCAAAATATTGATATTTCATCAGCTCAGTGGATACACAAATACTGCCACAGCATAAAAGCAGGGGTGTGATGAAGGATAATCATTTTGCAGCTGTAAATATCATCAGATTAGCTTGGTGTGTATGAAAACATGGCGTATATGAAGCTAGGAACACATCATTTAGTGATTATTGTTTGCACTAGTGCATGTTATTAGCTCTCTGGTGGCCAATAACTGGAGGTCATACTGCTAACAGATGTTTTATTAAACTTTACTAGTTATATGACTGTTTGATAACGTAAGAAGTGCTAATGAGTGTTCGTGGAGAGGTTAGTGTTGTTTCCACTCAGTCTGGTTGCTTTTTACCAGTTAGGCCAGGCTTGTCCTGCCTGCTGTGGTGGTAAAAATTCTGCTAACATCTATTTACAGTAACATGTGCCACCCAAATGTGGCGGATACCATCCCCCAAAGCCTGACAATAACATGTCCAGCACAACAAGTCATACAGGGAGAAAAATCCATATGTGGAGCTCACCCTCTCCGGTTAACTCCAGCAGTGTCGACCCGCAGTCGCCTTTTAGACACAACGTGAACGCTCTGGAGAAAAACAGCTCTATAAATCCTTTTCCCTCCCGTTTCCTTTACGCTAGCAGGCCCGGTTCACCGTAAAATACATGTGTAGCTACTACGTAACCTAATCTTTGTGCTTCCGTGACACAATCACTTTCTGCCATTTCATACCGACGTCGTCGAAGCCCTGAGATGTTTCCTCCGCTGCACAATGAGAAGCTGGGGACGTTCAAGAGCGCCTGCGCGTTGCCGGTAGCAACTCAGCGAAAGCGGAAGCAGTGATTTTGCAACGTTTTACAACGACACTGAAGACAACAGTGCGCACAGGAAAACGATATTTTCCAACTTGCTTGTTTGTTTAATGGGAACATTTTATGTTCAGTAAAATTAACTACTATTTATTTTATAAACTCAGTTTCTTTTATACATTATCTTGAGGAAAATGACTCAATGTCTCAATAAGGGTTACATCTGTCAAACCAGTTTTTTGTTGTCTCTTAAAGGAAATACATTTTTTTTTTCATATTTGTTTTTGCTATAAGTTTTTGTTTGATTGTAAATTAAATTAGTACACCAGATTTGTGTTGTAACTAAATACAGTTCATAAAAACAGAAAAATATACATTACTTGTATTTCCTGGATGTTATTTTAGAAATGTTTAAAAATAAATGACTAAGTAAAACTATACAATGTTTCGTTTTTTTCCATTTGGGGATATGTTTGCAATACTTCAATGTGCAAAAAAAGCACATCAACCCACTTCTACTCTCCTTTGCTGCAGCACTGATATGCACACTGAGTGAAAAAAAATCTTTTAATTGGATGGTACCATGCTGGAGTATGCTGAGGTCAACAAACTTCAGATTCTTATGGGAATCATAAAGGTGTAAGTTGTCCAAACTCTAATGGGTGAAACAAACCTATCAGGGCAGTCAAATGTCAGTCAAGCAATCAATTACATTTGCTTGAAGAGTGGATATTGACCCAAATACTGTGCTACTAATATTTTATTTACTGTTTATGATGATTCAGCCCTCATCAGAACTGAGTGCACTGATTCATCGTGTGTCACAAACATAAGCTGTTAGAATAATGCATGAAATCTGATTACTTGCAGAATATTTGTTAGCCAATTAAGCATTTATTAGCAGAGATAAAGTATATGAAGTGAGACAATGATTGTTGTCACTTGTGGCTGAAACTTTAGATTAACCCAATGCCGCCTGCAATAGACTGGCCCTTTGCTGCTCCATCTGCCGTTAACTCGCCTTGCTAATCCAATTATGTTCTTATGGTCCTGATCTAAAAATAGGAGAAAAGGAAGGAAAAAAAATGGAAACAACACGCCATTAGATGGGAGCGCAGAGGAAATTATGCTATGGAGCTGATGTGTGGAGCTGCGGAGACAATTGATCTGAAATGATGGTGCATGAAAAGCTGCGATGACAGGGAGCTGCACTGGGATGAGTGAGAGGAGGGTGAAATGGTGGGAGATGCATAAGAGGAAGGATTAGGGTCCGAGAGACGGATATCCAAAGGAACTTAAGAGGAATATCTTCAAATAAGGTAAGCCACATAAAGTATAAAACAAACAGAAACAAAGTATATGGAGTTTTTAGCCTTTACAAACCACACATAATGATATGCTATATATACTACCTTTGTGAAACATGATCTATCTATCTATCTATCTATCTATCTATCTATCTATCTATCTATCTATCTATCTGTCTGTCTGTTATGGCTTTTAACTCTATTGATCGAATAAATGCAGGAAGGAAGGGAATGAATTAATAAATACAAAGAGAGCTTGGGAAATGGTAATTTTATTGTGGGTGTGCATGTGTGTGTATGTGTGCGTGCGAGAGAGAGAGAGAGAGAGAGAGAGAGAGAGAGAGAGAGAGAGAGAGTCTCACTCTGAAACCTGCATTTGAATGATATACTGTTGAAGGTTTGAATCCATGAATAATGACTGAAACAACCAAAAACTTGAGCAAGGCATCGAACCCTTTGCTCCTACACACAGTCACGGATTTAGCTTTGTCAGGGAGAAATGAGATATTATTACCATCAGCCATCTTAGACTGGATGAATATTCTATGAAGTTAAGCTGTACTTTTGTTTTGTTTCTGTATAGCTGAGTGGATGTGTGTTTGTGCTCTCAGCTCCACGATGACATCATGGTCAGATGCTCAGTGTGAAGGGAGTGGCCGTGGAATTTATCATACTGATACAAACACCGTTGTGGGTGAATTACAGCTGTACAATACATTCTGAATATATGGTGGAAAAGATATTTATTTATAGTGGCTTATAGTGTTTAAAGAGCCTGAAGGTTTTTAACATATTATTACATGTATTTGTGTTTAAAGGGCTTTAGGTAAGTTTCCTGGTATGTTAACTCTGATGTTAAGCTAATCAAGAAAATGACACTTAAAGGACCATACCACCCAATGAGCATGCTTGAGCCTAATATTCAATTTTCATACGTTATGTTACTGACAATCATTTCCCAAAGCATACTACTGGAACGGTGAATTAAAAATGTTTTTCCTACCTTCCAGACCTCCATTGGTTTCAGTTCATTCTGCTATTAAAATCAACTTGTTGATACTGTAAACGTTCTTGGGATAGGTAATCCATCATCACCAACAAGACGTGTATTCAGGTTTTTTTAGAAGTTATGTAATTTTAGTGTTTAAGCTCAATAAAAAGCGTGGAGTGAATGTATGCCTCCACCGGGGAATATAGTCCCAAAAGAAGACCTGCGTTTATGGAAAAATTTAAAGGACCGTGACTTCATAAGGCTGTGTAACTATTAGCAGGAGAAACATGGATTTTTAAGGTGGGTGTATCACTTGAATATTTGATTTTGAAAGATTAAGAGATTTAGCAAAATATCAGGAAAGCTGAAATACGGTTTTATCCTTTGGGAAATGATTGTCAGTAACCTTATGTGTGTGTCATTTGCTTATGTATATAGTGTTATGTCATTTGTCACCCTATCTTGACTACATTGTCCCTTTTTTGTCCCTCATCCTCTTCATATTTTTACTTTATTATTGTTGCTTTTCTTATTTTTATTTTACTTTTTTCTTATTTTTATTTTATTTTATGTTTATTTTTATTATTTTTATTTATTATCCTATCTTATATTTTATCTTCTATATGAGTACTCTTATCATAACCAATTTTCTTACTGCTGCGCTGACCCATTTCTCTCATGAAACGTTTCACTGTACCGCTGACCCTGTGTTAACCTACATATGACAAATAAAAGCTTAATCTGAAAATTAAATATATTAGGCTCAAACATGCAAAATGGGTGGTATGGTCCTTTAATTCTACAAAATTTTTAGCATGATTTAGAAAAATTGAAAGCAACCCTAAAATGATAAAGAACTACAGAAAACATATAGATTCATTACACTAATGAGCAAAACAAATAATGTAAAATTGTTTTATTGGGGTACTGTGAACTGTGTAAAAACATAATGCAACCTAATGACCTGCATGTGTGTGTGTGTGTGTGTGTGGGTGTGTATTCTGCTAGGATGGGTACGTTTGTGACCCTGGCTGAGGTGCTGGAGGCCCGGGGTTCGCCACTGGAGGAGGATGAGGTCTGGTGTTTGCTGTTCGCCAGCACTGAGGCCTTACTGGTTATTTCCAAAACAGGTGACAACCAATCACCAGCTTCCATTTCCTCACAAATCTATCTAAAGAATTCCATTCACAAACGCATCCAAACACACAGAAAAGTAATTTTTTTAAATTTCAGTACATCTCAGATCTGTGCTGCTCATGTCTCAGCAGCTTATATTCTGTGTCATACGTGTTAGGTCCAGGTAACATGTGCACCATGCTGAGTCCAGGCTCAGTGCTGCTGTCAGCCAGTGGGAATCTGGCCTTCAAGAACTGTGCCCGACATGAAGATGTGGCCTCGTTCACGCCTCCTGAGGTCCAGCAGGGTCATGCTGCCTCCACCAGGGCTGCAGCTGAAAAGGTTGGTCACTTTTTTTTCCTTTGTATTGTAATCATTTTTGGTTCCATATATGTAATACTGTATATGGCTTTCTTATTGTTTTTTTAATGACTGTAGACTTCGCTTCTCAATTCTCTTGTTTTCTTATCTTTAAAGTATTTGTGTCGCTTGTCTTTTTTTTTTTTAACCCTGTAAAGCTCTTTTGACAGAATTTGTATGAAATAGTGCCATATAAATACATTTATTTTGACTTGCTCTTCACTTGAAGATGTCAAAATCTGCAAACCACTTGCCAAAAATATTGCCTGTAGGTCCAAAAATCTGGCAACTTAATCTTGTTTAGTTATCATCATATGTAATGATTGTGATTATATGTGATTTGTAATAATTGAACAGAATGTGTGTTGTCCCTATGTAAATTGACCCAATTTGTAAAGCAAAATTTCAGCACAAATTGCTTCTTATTCCAGCAGACTAACATTTTCTGAAAAATTCCTGAGTTTATTAACTTCAGCCCCCTGCTTTTTTTCCTCCTGTCATGGAAATGAAAGTTTGTAGTGTAATATATAGAGATATTTTTTTAAATGAGTTTTTGCTACTTTTTTCAAGTCATCCTTGCCAAAACGCAGGAAATAACCAATTGTAAATGTTGACCATATGCAACTGCATGCAGGGTTCTTTGGATTTGAGCAGACTGTATCTTCCTGTACAAAATGTGGAGTATAATGAGGAGGAATCTGTTAATATGATGTCCACCACAGGTAAATTACTTCTTGTTGTCAGAAAAAACAGCCATGTTTCAGAAAATGATATATGCTTTTCTGAAACGTGTCTCCACCAGATGGTTGTGTATTCACTGGGAATGACGCTTTACTGGTGCGTGGATTATCAGCTACCTCAAAACCAGGTACTTCCTCCCTCCCTGTCCCCTACCTGTTCAGCTCATTAGACGTCTTGCATGTCCTCAGCATTTATGCATCATCTATCTGTTTCCTCGCAGCCCATCCAGCTGAGCACTGAGCTGGACAGGCTGCTGCTGAGCATGTGCGAGGACGTGGCGGTGAGGCGGACCGACCTGCTGTCGGTGCTGGAGAACTGTAAGATTCATCACAAGACCTCATAGCTGCTGCCTGCTGAGCAGCTCATCAGACAACTGGTGGAGGACGTCTTCAGAAACTCTGTGAGAGAGCACAGAGTGTATGTGTGTGGAGGGGGGAGTTTGGTTAGGGTTGTTTGGGGTGGTCTGGGTTGGTTTGGTTTGTTTTGGGTTGATTTGGTCTGGTTTGGTTTGGGTTGAGTTGGTTTGATTTAGGTTGAGTTGGTTTGGTTTGGCTTTCATTTGGTTAGGATTGTTTGGGGTTGTTTGGGTTGGTTTGGTTTGTTTTTGGTTGATTTGATTTGGTTTGGTTTGATTTGCTTTGGTTTGGGTTGAGTTGGTTTGGTTTGGGTTGTTTGTTTTATTTTGTTTTGGTTTCGGTTGTTTGGGTTGGTTTGGTTTAGTTTGGGTTAATTTGGTCTGGTTTGGTTTGGGTTGAGTTGGTTTGGTTTAGGTTGAGTTGGTTTGGTTTGGTTTGGTTTGGGTTGAGTTGGTTTGGTTTAGGTTGAGTTGGTTTGGTTTGGTTTGGTTTGGGTTGAGTTGGTTTGGTTTAGGTTGAGTTGGTTTGGTTTGGTTTGGTTTGGGTTGAGTTGGTTTGGTTTAGGTTGAGTTGGTTTGGTTTGGTTTGGTTTGGGTTGAGTTGGTTTGGTTTAGGTTGAGTTGGTTTGGTTTGGTTTGGTTTGGGTTGAGTTGGTTTGGTTTAGGTTGAGTTGGTTTGGTTTGGTTTGGTTTGGGTTGAGTTGGTTTGGTTTAGGTTGAGTTGGTTTGGTTTGGTTTGGTTTGAATTGGTTTGGTTTGGATTGGATTGGTTTGGTCTGGGTTGTTTGGTTTGGGTTAGTTTGGTTTAGTTTGAGTAGGGTTAGGGTTTGTTTGCTTTGGGTGTGTGTGTGTGTGTGTGTGTGTGTGTGTGCACATATGTGTCATCCTACAAATTTCTGCTGACAGCACCAACTCTGTACTCGCTGCGATAGCTTGACAGTTGATCTGTTTGCAAGTTGATCATGTGTCAATGGCTGAAAATGGATCCCAGCTGACAAGCAGAAGTCAGATGGTCAGGAACAGATTACACAGTAAGAAAACGATCCTTTGCGGTCAAATTCTCAAAGACTCAAAACACACAGTGCCATCTGTATGACAAATATAAATATGGACAAACTACAACATACTAAATGTTTGGTATAGGAGGCTCTCCAAGCAACGCAAACTGGGCACTGAGGAGGAAGCTTTCTGGAACTTTCTCAGGGGCTTCGTATCCATTAGAGTCACTTACAGTATATTACACACCTTAAAACACTTAATGTTGTTAACCCAGATTAACAAACAGTAAAAGGTTAATCCAATCAAATCCATAATGTAGTTTGTTTCAAATTAAAGCCAAACCCAAATCATTAGTTTCATCAGTTGCCTAACTGAAAAACAACCAACAGAAACTATGCAGCCAAGACAAAACCCCAGAGGAGCTAATGACAAAGCTGGATGTTTCATGTCTGTTTGACTGACAACCCATCATCTGAAAAATGACAGATCTCCCTTCCCATCAGACTGAGAATGAACAACTAATTTTTCCCAGGATTCCCTCGGGGGGTCGACACCAGGAGAGTTTCAGCTGCTGGCAGCAACTTCCTCACAGCTCCTGCAGTCCGTACATGGACAGCAGTCGACACGCCAACTCACGATCTCTTGCACATTTTGATTCCACAATGAGTCTGACTGATAAGAAAGTGAAGGTGAGTCAGATTATGATGTTGTAAGACTGACAAATTATATGAAAGAGGACCTTTTTTTTAAAAGTGGTATTCTGAATTGTTCTTTGGATAGTCTAAATCCACAGGTGGAAAGGGGTAAATTTGTTATTACTGCTTGGTCCAGACTGGTGGACAATATGTTCATTTCTATTTTGTCTTCTATTGCAGGACTTTGGTCCTGAGTTCATTAGAATGTCGGAAGAGCCGCAGGTTGTCCTGGAGCTTCCAGGATCCATTGTGGTGAGTTCTAGAAAAAAAGAAACCAAGTCCTGTGAGGGAGAATTCGGGGAGGTTTTGGTAGCTACCAGGTTTTGGGCAGAGGTGTGTAGAGCAGCCAGAAACTATTCAAGTAAAAGTATTGTTACTTTATGATAATAGTGTCTCAAGTATAAGTAAGAGTAGTCACCAAAAGTGAGAGTAAGAAAGTATTTATTAAAAAGATTACTTGAGTAGTGAGTAACTTTGATCAAACTTATTCTTTTTAATAATCAACAAGCTATAAAGTGCTTGTTTGAGGAAAAAAATACAAAGTAGCATATGTAGCTTCTAATACAATCCAAATCATATCATATAAAGAAACAGTAGACAGTAATAAATCAGATATTTACCACATAACAAATCATGATTATTCTGGCCCAAAGACAGTTAGCTAGGTTAGCTTCATGAATTTACTCAGAACAGGAAAACCTGAGTTAGCATTAGCATCAGCAGCTAGTTAAGTAGCTAAAGTTTCAGCTTACCGCCACGTTTCCTCAAGTTCCATGTTGATTCTTAGAAGCTGAAATGACACATTTTTAGCAGACAAAGACGCAACGCGTTATGTAGCTGTTGGTTTTGGTAGACTGAAAAGAAAACAGTGTTTGAATGTGTGGCCAGGAATGTGCCTCTTCTAAACCTCCCACTGTTGATTCCACCATGATTGTTCTGCTCCAGGTGAAACCATGGAAACAGAGGGTGGGGGCGTGGCTACTTGGGAGCTGAAGCAGACAGTGTAGTGTCTGACAATGAGAGAAAAACTGAACGTGACTGAATTCAAACTGTGAAATCAAAAGTAACACAAAAAGTGCGACCAAATGTAACGGAGTAAAAGTATATTTATTCTTCATAAATATGCTCAAGTATGAGTTAAAAGTATCCTGCAATAAAACTACTCAGTAAAGCACAATTTTGTGAAAAAAGTTACTTAAGTAAATGTAACGGAGTAAATGGAACGCATTACTACACACCTCTGATTTTTGGAGTCCTATAAGGATTTAATGAGGATTTCAGCAACTTAAATATAAAACTGTTTCGTAAAAGACACACTAACTTAGACTGATCAGTGAAATGGGACGTGGTTTAGATGACGATATGACACATTACCTCTTGAAACCCCCAAAACTTTGTGAATACTCTAAACTAGCCTTTATAAATAAAGAATTTGTCAGTCAGTTTTCATGTATAATTTATGAGAAATATGAATGAATGTTTCTGGAGCAGTGAGAATGTTTTTACAAGCTGCATAAAATTATTCTTGTTCAAAACAGATGTTTATTTAGTGCTGTCAGACCACAACAACTAGATAAATTCCGACCTTAACATGTTTAATAAAAGTGAAGATGGCAAGATTATTACTTTTTAAAGTAAGAGTTTTAAAGTATAGGAGCTTACTATGCCTAATATTCTGTAAAAAATATTATAAATGAAGGTGTCCTTGAAGGTGGCTGAAATCTATCCTGTTGCTTTTTTTTCACTGACAAAGGTGATGTCATTCTGTCTTCAAATCTTTTTCCTCTGTTATAGTCAAAGAAAGGGAAATCTGCCAGCATGCAGCGAGAGCTCAGCGTGGTCATGCCTAACGGTCAGAGCATCCTGGTCAAATGTGAGGTCAAATCCTGAGGAGGAGACGTCTTCGATATGATTGTTGCTCATTCCAACCTGGTGGAGCATTTCTACTTTGGCCTCGCTTACACTGACGGTAAAGAAGCAGAAGGAGTTAAAAATGAATTTCAAGTTATTAACGATCAAGTTAAAAATCAAGTTATTAATTATTTTCTAAGAGAAGTGAAATTGGTTTGTTTAATGATCTGAATTAACTACAGAAAACAACCATAAAAACACTAAATTTAGTGAGTATAAGGAAACACATCTTGACTTATCACTCTGTAAACTCATCATTTCTCTTTTCTGATCAGATAATGAGTTTTTCTTTGTGGACAATGACACCAAGATTTATAAAGTTGCTCCTGAAAGCTGGAAGAAAATGCCAACAACATCCTTTGTCCTTTTCTTCCGGGTCAAATTCTTCGTCAATGACATTTCTCTTCTTTTGTAAGTATTCTTTTTGCCATCGCTAAACGTTTTTGTGGCTCCTATAATGTTACGTAGGATCCTCTATGAGTGGTGTTGTCCTTCAGGCACAGACAGACCCGTCACCAGTATTACCTCCAGCTCAGGAAGGACCTGTTGGAGGACAGGCTGTCCTGCCACGAGGAGACAGCACTGTACCTTGGCGGTCTGGCCCTGCAGGCAGAGTATGGAGACTGCATGACTGAGGTACAACCAAAATTTCTGGCTTAAAACATCTCCTAGGGAAGCATTAGCACTGAAGCAGCACTATCTTCCTGTTTTGATGTTAAACTGTAAAAAAAAAAGAGGCCATGGCATTCTATTTATAAGTAAATTGGATTCTGTTATTAAAAGCAGTTGATGTTTTTCTTTAGGTTTGGGGGAGGAACTATTACCGTCCTAACCAGTATGTCTCCAAGAGCGTGATGGAGAAACGTGCCTTGCCTTATATTCAGGAGGAGCTACTCCGGCCTCATGCCAACAACACCCAGATGCTCACCGACGAGTCAGAACTCAGCTTCCTCAAGGTAGGAAAACAGTAAAACCTGATATTAAAAGTAAATCTACAGAAAAAAAAAAAAAAAAANAAAAAAAAAAAAAAAAGTTAATTTACAGTGATTTTTTAATTGACTATGTGGAGTCACATCATTTGTTTAGCAGAATGACTTGATATTAGTAAAGGATAAGGATTCTAAAATAAAGACAAATTAATCCCAAGTCTTAAATTGGGGAAAATATGACAGTTTTATGGTACTTTTGATAATCTGCCTAAACCAGTTAAATTGGTTTCAACTTTTAACTATATTAAACGGAACATTTTATGACTTTTGTCATTTCCTCTCATTTTTAAACTGTAATATTGAAGGATGTTGTGGTTCGTGCTATAGAAATGCATCCAGTAAGACAAACCCATAGGTCCTGATCTGCCCTGAAAGCTTCCTTTTGATTGGTCCTTCAATTATGCAACATGTTTATATCAACATATTTGATTTTTATGACACACCAAATACGAGGTTAGCAAGTCAAGTTTGACCAACACCCATGTTTTGTACCTGCCAGCTCAGGCCTGATGCCATTGGCCAATCAGAACAGAGTGGGCTTTATGGGAAGGGTAGAGTAAGACAACAACTTCAAAATAGACCCCTAAATTATAGTAAGAGCATAGAAATCTGTATAAAATGTCCCTTTTGAAGGTGAGACAACATGGCAATGTAGGAAAGACACAGATAGATCAGAAATTAAGGGAAAACCAACTTAAACTGTCTTAGTAAGGTTTTGGGCCACCATGAAAACAGCTTCAGCTCTCCTTAGCATAGAGTCTCTGAAACTTTAACACCATTCTTCAAAAGATCATTGCTAATTTTGGTGTTTTAATGGAGTATCCCCAATAAATACAGCATGAGGGCTCACTGCCTGGTTTAACAAATATGAAAATGGGGTAAATCATATGCTATGCAATTACAATCAACTGATCTCAGCCCAGTTTGAACACTTATGGGAGATTTTGTCCCAATGTGTCAGACAGCAACGCTCTACCACCATCATCAAGACATCCATCTGTATGTTAACTGCTACTAATATGATTAATGAAATTAACACATTAAACAGAGTCAACACTCTCTACTTCTCCCTTTAGGTGTGTCAGCACCTTTAGGTGTGCCGAAATACGGCGTGTTGTTCCACCGTGTGATGCGTGAGAAAAAGCCTTTAGGAGAGATTATTCTCGGGATTTGTGCCAAAGGTGTGATTGTCTACGAGATTAAAGATGGCTGCCGATCCACCAGCCAGACGTTCTACTGGAGGGAGACGGCAACCATCTCCTCAAACGTGAGTGGAATGTTTAAATGAGTTATATTGTTGTGCTGGAACAATAAGACTATTAAACATGGACTACAGGGTTCAATCTCTGCTTTTATTGACATTTGTTCCTTTTAACCCATCAAATCTTTTTCTTCATGTTCCCGCAGAGGCGTAAATTTGTAATAGAGTCGAGGCAGCAAGAAGAAATACACCTTCATCACAGAGAAATCGAAGATAGCCAAGTACCTGTGTAACCTCTGCTCAGCCCAACACAAGTTCAACAATGAGATGAACTCTCGCAAGCTCAACCACAATCTGGTCTCAGGTCAGTTACTGCAGCAGAACTCTTAGCAAACCCTTACCAGACCAGTGTTTTAGACATTAAACTTGTCTAATATGAGCTGCAATAAATGGTGGAAATGTTGTTTTGCTGCTTTTGCCTCTAGACGAAAACTTGCAGTACGCAGTGGTGTGTCACGCTCAGAGCAGCCGGCTCAAATGCTTCTCGTGTTCGGAGACGCTGCAGGACAACAGCGGCCTGACGGCGCCTCAGAACGACTCCATGATCAAGCTGTGCGATGACATTGCAGCCAGGATCGAGGCTCCCATCAAACAGCAGCACCAGAGCCTGAATGAGCAAAGGTACTGCTTTGCATTCAATTCTGTCCTTTACGTGCTTGGTTTGGTGTCATCTAGCTTCTGATTCTGTTCTGAGTTGAAAGCTCATTGGCTGCCTGTAATTCTAAGATCGTGTCATTGGGTGTTTTTAGCCTCGGGAATGTTTTTCTGTGTGGTTTTATGTTTTCTCTCTAGTACCTGCTCCAGTAGCCAGCGCAGCAGTGTGGACATGCGTTCCCCGGCCTGCTCGCAGAGAAGCGGATCTGAAGCTCCTTCCACCTCTCCAGCTGCCAGAGGTAAAAACTACTCATACCAAACTCCTCCACCTGATGGCCTAAATGTTTTCTCCATCACAAAGTCAGCGGGACCAACGTTAAGTTTCTTTACATTTACTTTTGGTTTATGCAACAAAACCAAATAGTTATTCCTACAATCCTTTCTTAAGGATATGGGCCTTGTCAAGCTACCATAAAGACAACTTTTAAAAAAAAATCTGAAATGCTAATGGTCATTTGAAAAACCTGGAATTCTAGTCCAGTTTTGATGAAATACGGAATAATGATGGATCTTGTTCTTGCCTGATACCTGATCTACTACTTCACCATATGTCTCACAGAAACTCCACCTAGAGTAACATCATGTGAGAGAGAAGTTATATGCGTTTCTTTAAAGAAAGACCCAAAGCTCGGCCTGGGTAAGCTAATCACACTTTATTGAACACACACACACAATAGCAAAGATGTTACAAAAATGAAGTTTTTAGTGTTCTGGATCTGTCTGCAAGAGGAATTGTTGGCTGCTGAAAGGATTGCTCTGGTTGACAAACTCTTCTAGGATGTTCTGATGCTAATTCCTGCTACTAGGCAGACAGAATTCCCGCTGGTCATGGAACATTATTCATCGTAGTTTGCAGTTGCACAGAAAGTTGTGTATTCCATTAGACGGAAGATTTCAGATTTCAGCATGTATTGTTCTAGATTGTTCATCATTTTGAAGCTTTCTGATAGTAGTTAGAAGGAGGAAGGCTCAGCCTTGACTTGACACAGGTTTGTGGTTTGTGTCCACACAGGTATACTCATAGTGGGAGAAGACTCTGTGGGGCGCTACGACTTGGGCATCTTTGTCGCCTCCATTGTGCCTGGTGGACCTGCTGATAAGGACGGACGCGTCCGACCAGGTGAAGAATCACATGGACAGTTTTAGATACAACATGTACAGTGCAGATAATTCCACTTTCTACTAACTTTGCTTATCAAATTGCTCATTAGCCACTGGAAGCTATTGATAGAAATATCAAAGATCAATCATTTGGAAAAAATAGTTTCCGCTAATAATAGTTACATGCAATGTTTAGGTCACAAGCTGCAATCATAACATATTGAATCAGTATATATGTGTGTGTGTGCGCGTGTGTACAACATAAATGCGAGACAATGCATCTATAGTAAGCATGAGGACAAAATTATGTATCTATTCCAAAACAGGCAGAATTCAGAAATGATTATCTGAATGAATTATTGAATTATTATTCTCAGTTTCTCTAAAACCGTTGCAAACCTATTACTGAACACATGTATGGCCATAAATTTCAACAATTTCTTTTATTTCTGAATTTCCTTTTCCTCAGCTGTGGCTCATCTCCAGCTTTTCATGTAGGAGGAGTCTCTCTTTGAATCGCCTCTCCAGAAGTTTATTCCATTTTCTTTATTTGTGGGGGATTTTGTTGAGTTTCTTGTCATTGGGAGTATTTCTTTCTCCTTACAGTAATCAATGTATTTTGACTTGATCCCACATCTCCTTCTGTTTTAAGAAGACAAACAGAGAATATGTACTACAAAGATGGGGTGGGGGGGTNGTTGGGGAGGGTGTAACGGGAGGCCAACTGCTCTGATACTGGACACCATCTTACTTTGACCTTTGCCCTCAGGTGGTCGTCTGATCTCTCTGAACCACGTGAGCCTGGAGGGCGTCAGCTTCAGTGAGGCGACAGAGGTCATGCAGAGCAGCCCTGAAGAGGTCCAGCTCATTATCTCCCAGCCAAAAGGTGCTCCGTGTGTGTGTGTGTTGATTCATTGGTGATTTCAGTTTATTGGTCACATAGAGCATTAACAAAGATTTGAAAACAATTATATAAAGGTTTCTCCGAAATAAGACGGACATATGCAAAGTCAGGAAACCTGACCTCTATGACATCACAAGAGTTACTTCCTGCTGGTGCTGAAGATGGCATTTTTAAAAACTAAAGCTACTTCCCGAGGTCGGCAGAGTTGAATTTGTCCAAAATAAAGTTCTAGGAATGGCTATGGTGACTTTTGGTTCTTTAGTTTTGCACTGACAGGAAGTAACCCTTGTGATGTCATAAAATCGATGAAGTTCCCCTTTAATAAAGGAAAGTTCCACAGTCATAGATTTTTACTGGGCCCACAGTGAAAGATGTCATCTTCTCAGTTATTTTATTTATTTATTCATTTATTTCAAAGGGATCATGTACAATGTTAAACATAAATGTTGCCATTTGGTGTATAGTAGCAGAGTTAGCTTAGAGCTAATTTTCATCTGCCGCATCCCTTGGCAGGTCACATTTCACTTTTTTTTGGTCATATCGTTTTGTGTGTTCATTAGTGTATTTGTGTAGCTACGTTTACATGCTTTTGCAGCAAGAATTGACTATGCACGATGCACATTTTACATTTTAGTTGCACACTAATAGCAATATCCTGTCTTTAAATTCCTACACTTTTTTATTCTAATGTATTTAGTATAGTATCAGTGTTCTTTTACCTATCTCTGAGTGGAAATGCATAATGCACATTTTACATTCAATTGCACATTAATAGCAATATCTTGCTTTAAGTTTTTTTTACTCTTTTCTGTTCTACTTTATTTAGTATAATATCAGTGTTCTGTCTTTTACCTAACTCAGTGTGTGTGCTTTTTGTAATTGCTGCTGCAACACTGAAATTTCCTCTTGGGGATTAGTAAAGTACTACTCTACTCTCTCTATTGTTTTGTTGTAATCCTCAGTCGCACTTAGTCCCAGCAGCAATCGTTCTGCCATGCTGAAGAATTTCAAGTCTCAGAACATGCTGTTGACAGACGGCCGATCAGCAGATGACAATCTGGATGAAATCGTCTCTGCAATAATGACACCAAAGACCTGCAACAGGCTGAGTGTCCCCCAAGATGTACGCATCCTCAATGCACAGGTAGAGTCATGGCAGGGACGGTCTGATGGATGGATATTTTGTTAAAATAGATAAAGTTTTGTTTGTTAAAACAGATAAAGTTTTTGAAAATAATGGTCCATGTTTATTTCTATTGTCACAGGACGGCTGCTCACTGTTGTCCTCTCTGAACTGCATGAGACCAGAAGGGTTCACGGTGGAGCTCGGAAAGATTGCAGGAAGTCTGGGCATCAGCATTTCTGTGCGTAATTCTTTAACACACACACACACTCGCATACTCATATACATGTGAAATGCCTCCTGTAAATAGCAAAGGAGGTATCATGTTATAGGAACACTGTCATGTTTGTGTTACGAAATTTGACACGAGCATCATGACATGTTGCCTCACCACTACTGTGCACACTGAGTGAAAATCCATTTTAGTTACTGTCTCTTTAAGGGCCCGCCTGAAAAGTATTCAGGGCAGTTCAGGACTCATGGGTTTATTTTACAGCATGCATTTCTTTTGTCGTGAACCACAACAATATTGTACATATTAGGACTTTAACACAAAGAATATTATAGGAAGACATGAAACATTTAATCCACAAATAGTTCTGGTATCAGCCTGCAGAAACCTCATATTAGGCATATTCCAGTTTCTTTTCATTTGATTTGTCGCTATGTCACGACACATTATGTGTGACTGCTGAGAAATGCTATGCCGTATTTTCAGGGCGGCGTTGGCACAAGCCTTCCAAATGGAGGAATCTACATCAAGAGCCTTGTTCCAGGAGGGGCTGCTGAGAGAGACGGACGAATACATACAGGTATTACAGCTCAATATTAAATCTTTAAAAAGCCAAGGCCATACAGGTGATCTTGTAGAGAACAAGCTTCCCATGCAAGAATGTCCATCTTATTTTCATTCAGGGGTCTATTTTTAAAGCTTTGCATGTTTTAATGAACACACTGATCCACTTCTAGTCTCCCTTGCTGCAGCATCGCTGTGCACACTGAGTGCTTTTACCCCATACCAAAGCAAAACGAAGCAGGTAAATCATTTAATGTGTTTAATTGCATCACAGGTGATCGGCTGCTGGAGGTTGATGGAATCAGCTTTCAGGGTTTCACCTACCAGCAGGCCGTGGAGTGTCTGAGTAAAACCGAAGAGGTAAAGTCTGAAATGTTGTTTGACTGATGATGTAGAATGTGAAGGTGAGGAGAAAGATGCTTAATGACCTGTTTTCACTAACGATCATGAACCTCCTCTCCTCTCCTCCTCCAGATGGTGTCTTTGGTCCTGGAGAGGGATTTGATGATGCAGTCCAGGGGTCCTGTCTCCTCTGTGTACCTCTCCCCGGGCAGCATCAGCTCGACTCCCAGCCAGCTGAGGAACAACAGCTGCCCGGCCATCATTACCATCTCCAACCAGCCCAGGGACTACAGCTTTGTGACCGATGGTAGGAAACGTCACCACAGGTTTAGGTGTAGTTTGTGTGAATGATAAAGACTGAAAACTTGATTTAATTAAAGGGTAAATCCACAACATATCACATGGGACAGGAAGTGGTAGTTGCTGTTCTGTAAATATTTAAAAATACATCTCTAATGAATGGGTGTGGCCAAAAGTGCACATTTTTCTGTGTGTGTGAGAGAGAGAGAGTAGTAGAGTGTCTTTTTTTCCCAGCCTTGAAGATCCAATGTGGGCTTGCCCTTTGACCTCTTCAATTAAAACACGTGACCAAGTCAAAAACCCAAGTTAACCCCGGTAGACATCATAGAATCCACTGTTCTTATGTCTTTTAGTGTCTGTTCTGAAGCCTTTGCAATGCTTTAATGTGCAAGAACACACCAATCCACTTCTACTCTCCCTTGTTGCGTCACTGCTGTGCACACTGAGTGAAAACAGGCAGGTTTGGTTACCCAAGCCTGCCCAATTCTGACTGGCTAGCTGTGTCAGGCCTGAGCTGGAAACACAGATGCTGGTAAAACACTCGTTCACTAGACTGGTGCTTTGAGGGTGTGTCTATCCAGGTGTGTTGGTGGGTAAATTAACGTGCTACACTTTGACGTCAACGTGTTACAGAAGTAAAGAACCAATCAAAATAAGCATTGATGCCCACACAGCTTATTTATTTATTTATTTAAACTGCCTCAAAACCAAGGGTCACAGTCAGAAATATCCTGGGAAAGCTCTGGAATATGAAATCTTGTTTTCCTGGTTCGGTAACACTTTGGAAGTCATAGAATATTGCAATATTTTCGAAGCTTGGAATTATGTCCAGACTTCAGAATGAGCGAAGGTTCTGTCACAAACCCCCACGCTGACTCCCTCACCAAGGAGGAACTTGCGTGAGCGACTTCCTCGCTTTAAACTGTTTTACACTTTAATTCTGGACCAGGCGGCAGAGCTAGCCTGACTGCTTCAAGGTGAACTTTTACACACTTCCACCTCGTCATCCCTGATCTTCCTTACCTCACATCATCCCCACCTTTGACCCTGACACTGGCCTTCTTTTTCTTATCCCCCTGCTGTAATTAACTTTCAACCTGTCTTTCCTTCTATATCATCTTCCTCCTCCTCTCTCCTTTCCTTTGCTTTTTCCTTTTTTTTCTTTTTAAGGCCTGTATGTCTGAAGCTCAGAAAGACAAAACTTACTATACTGAAAATTACTTGTTGGAGTTTATAAAACACCTTTTCTTCACCTCTCTCTCTGTTCCATTTCTCCTGATTGCCTTCACCTCATCATCACCCTAACAAATCTCTCACCAAATCCTCAGATAACACCCTGGAGGTGACTGACGAAGGGCGCCAATGGTCTGGGCTTCAGCTTCCTCATGTGTGAGCTGGACCCCCCAACCCAGGACTTTGGCAGTTTGGTTTGGGTAAAGCAGCTGTTTCCCGGTNGAGCTGGACCCCCCAACCCAGGACTTTGGCAGTTTGGTTTGGGTAAAGCAGCTGTTTCCCGGTCAGCCGGCCCAACAGAGCGGCAGGATCCAAGAGGGTGATGTCATCCTGGCCATCAACGGCCAGTCAATCAAAGAGCTCTCCTATCCGGTATCTGCAGATTTTAAACTCCTGTGTATGCTATTCGATTCCTACATTTTTTAAATTAATCAGTGGTGTTTTTTTTTTTTTTTAAATGTTNNNNAAAAAAAAAAAAAAAAAAAAAAAAAAAAAAAAAAAAAAAAAAAAAAAAAAAAAAAAAAAAGAAATATTGCTGTTCAAATCATTCCCACTTCTCTCTTCATCCTGTAGAGGGTGCTAAAGCTGTTCAAGAATTCACCACCTGAGGTCCATCTGGCTCTCTGTCGGCCTGCCCCAGGTACACACACACACACACACAAATCCTTCATTTCCTCACCTGTCTGTTTTCTATAGGAATCCTGCCTTCCATGGAGCAGTTCACTGGCACATGAGCGATGTCATCGTGTTGTTCAGTGAAGCACCAATGGTGGTTAAGGATCATAATGCACTTCCTGTGTGGGAAGCTGCGATGGAGCCTGAGAGAAACACAAATGGCAGCAATGAGATCAGTGATCAGGAGGGTTACGCTGATCTTCTTAGTCGATCTTCTTGTGCTGGAAGAAGGTCAGTGATGTTGCGCAATGTGATGTGATCTGGAGGGTGACATTGACCTGTGTGTGACGCCACGTGTGATGATGTAGCATCACATGACATAAAGTTACAGATGAATAGCATAAAACATATAATATACAAACAAAACAAAAAATATACACAGGGACACGTGCAGAATCATGCGGATTATATAATGCTACTTGTATTTTAAAAAAGAACATTAGAGCTGGCACTCTTGATTCTTCTGTTTCATGTATAATGTGAAAGCTGCAAAGTGTAAAATGATCGCATTGTGTTACTTTGGGACACAAAATGTGAGACAAATTGTGTTTTCTGATCTTCTAGCATGCTGGAGAAACAGATGAGCCTGAGTAAGGCTCATCTGTTAGTTAGTTTGGATAGTTTGGAGGCAGAATGTGGGCTCGTTTCTCTAGATTTGTGGTGAGGACATTGGGATAAAAAGGTGAGAACTAATGAACAATAAGGAGGAATTGAGAATGATATTTCATATCTCACCTGGGCATTTTTTAGCCCAAGTTAGGAGTAATCCAATCATGACTAGTTACCAGACATTTCCTAGTGTGATACTTTCAAAAAAGATTTTAAACCTCAGTATTTTTTGGATGGAAATATTCACTTCTGCAACCATTTCTAAACCTAAAACAAGGCAACGTTTGATTAGGTTATAGCTTAAAATGTGCAAATCAGTGAACCTCTTAAGTTCAAGTAAATTTAGGAAAAAAATAACTTATTTGTCTGTGTATGACATAAATATTCTGTATCCAGTTGATTGTTTTACCACCTTATTGAAGCTATATGCTGCTTAAATAAAATATTAAATCCCAAGACACCATTTTTTTTAAGGGCCACACCATTATATCAATAATGTAGCTGTCATACATTATTTTCCTCACACTGATTCTGCTTATTTGATGACTTTGTTAACAGTGGTGTTGTCACTGGAATTTATAATAATATTCTCTGCATTAGATCAACTGCAGAGTTGAGGAGGTTAAATCAGATGTTGTGGTGGATTGAAAAAGAAGAATCTTGTCAAAAAGCAGTTTCTATGACATCTCTTAGCCACTAGGGGGCAGCATATCTTAAAAAAATATGACAAGCCCTTTCTGCTGCAAACAGTAATCAGTATAAACGAGAAATAAGTTAATAATTTGATTTTTATTTCTTCTCCACAGGAAACCTAGAAGATTATTCATCAGTTCTGTTTGATGATGCAACAGGAAACAAAATTTAACTGAGTTCTTAGTTACTATGATGCTCAAAGTGAATTAATTCAGTAAATCGTCCAGTGCCATTTTTTTTTTTTTTACATCATTAAATGGAATTCAATCAGAATCATACTTCTGTGTTTGAAAATTGAACACCTTCTGCTTTTGAGCCAACAGAATGTAATGCAAGCTTATAAAGTGTGCACAGAAATACAATGACTAAGGCTGGCAAGATGAACGGACCCTCATTTTATTCCAAAAAGCTATTAAACTGAGTCTGACCTGAATATGGATGATCCACCCTGAAATGAGCATTTAGTATCAGGACAAACAGGGCAAGCAGCACACGCGCACACGCACGCACACGCACACACACACACACACACACCTCCCTGGGTGAGGAGCCAGTAATAGTCCCTTGTAAATAAGGGTTCCTGTATTTCGGTGAAACCCAGTAGTGCATCTGGATCCCATCAGAGCTCGTGTTCCCTTTGCAAATGATCCCAAATGTTTCTAATTAGACCAGTAGAGTCGGCACGAGGCTGTGCGTGTGCATGTGTGTGTGTGATTTTTTTTTTGTCTTTGCGTGCGTGGAATCACTCTGACGGACACGCACACCCAAACGCCGGCCTCTGTTTATTCACGAACAGTGAAACGGCGATGGACAGAGTGTTCGTGACCTCTGCGACCTCTGCTTAGGTTGCTGCATGTGGTGATGACTGATGGCTGACAGACGTGCTGGAGATGGATTTTCTCCACCAGTCTCCTCTGCTGACATCCCCGTCTCGCTCCTCTTTCTAAAGTGGTTTCCAGAACCGGGGGGTGGGAGATAATTTGAAGGGGTGGAGATTAAAGGGTGGCTGAGGCTGCACGATGAGTCATGGAATCTATAAAAAGTATTAATGTATAACATAAAAGTACATAATTATACGAGCGTGTAGAGCATTTACGACGCGCTGCTGATAGTTTGCATTAATATGCAGAAGTTAATGGTCAAATCCTTTGAGAAAACATTTCCACACACTTGGATTCATGCAGTTTACCTTTGTTAGGCCAAGACATCAGTTTAAAACAGGAAATGCATGAATCTAAGGGGGTTGATGAGCTTTTCACGGTGGATTTGGCCAGTGCTTGAAGTAGACAAAAAAAAAAAAAAAAANGGTTGAAGTGGACTAGCCTGTCTTATACCTCAGGTATATTCTGGCCTAGTCCAGTTTATAGTGTTATGTTATGGTTATTTAGATGAGGCTATTTCATACCCCTCAAGGCCAGATTATACTCCCACACTCATACATACAAAATAATTAAAGAATTGTTAAGTTTTTTATTTTATTTCATACTTTTATACTCAAATATATACGGTTGGTAAGTGAAGAAAAAGTTTAAATTAATATTTCAAACCAATACAACAATAAAGCTGAAAAAGAAACGTATTCGCTTCAATGCACTTTCATATTTATTATGTTACCAGGTTGGCACTGAAATATAGACTAATTTATGAAAAACACAAGGGGGTATAATCTGGACTAGTGGGGTATAGTCTGGCCTAGGCCAAAATATACCCCGGGGTATAAATCAGCCTGGCCTATTTTATACACTGGGATATATTTTGGCCTAGGACAGACTATACCCAGGTACAGTTTGGCGGGGACTTAATCTGGCCAGCCTGTACTGTGTACCCGGTGCGTACTGGCCCACTTCAAGCACTGGATTTGGCATAAAAACTGTGCATGTGTGTTGGTTTGCTTGGTTTGCATAGGTACTTCCTTGTGCATACGTGACAGCACACACCAGGGCAAATACAGAATAAATGCTAACTGAATTATATTGTACTATATTTTTCCATAGACTAATATGCTGGAATATTGTGCCAAATGTTATGTGAAGCTGCAGGTGAGAGTGAGTTGCTGCCACAAGCAAAGGAGTTCAGGTATCTTGAGGTCATGTTCAACAAATGTCGATGGTGTGAGACACGGGCAGATTGGTGCTGCAACACACTATCAATTTCTCCAGTTTCCCAGTCAATCTACGTTCCAAAATGAGATCAAGGATACAAGTCGCCAAAATGAGTTTCCTCACAGGACTCATCCTGAAGGCTGAAGACGAACACGGACATGATAGTTGCATTTGAGGATCGCTCACGAGGTCATGCATCACTTGAAATTTGAACCGTCCATGTGACGTCGACCATTGACCAATGACAAACAACTCTGGCGAGCGATGAGCAGAGGAGGTGTGGAAGTACCGGCACCTATATGATTTCTCCATGAGGGATTAAAAGGACTGCCAAATGGTTGCCAATTCCTGAGAGGAGATAGCCCGTACTCTGGGTCAGAGGAACATTTCCTGCCACATGAAATAGAAAGCCTACATGATGCAATAGAAAAAAAGACCAAACCAAGATCCTGGCAGAGCTAAAGATCCTCACATACTGTAGCTTTATCCTACCTTTCACAATTTATCAGCCACAGAGAAACAGAGATGCAGTGGTAGGTCATTGTGGTGTCGTCACAAAAGCACGAGAACCACGAATGCCAGGACACGTGGACGGTCCATTTTGTTTCACATCACGTCTGTGCTAAGCGTGCATCCAGGCATTATGGAGAGGGTGAGGAGCTCAGACATCAGGAAGGAGCTCAGAGTAGAATGGCTGCTTCTAAACGTTGAAAGGAGCAGACTGAGGTGGTTCGGCCTCCTCCAAAGATTTAGCTATCAGCTGATTTCCATCTGCAGTCATCAATCTGGAATGAAAAATATTCAGTTTGCTGCACAGTACTGTGCAGGCCAAAAGTACTGCACCCCCTGTATTTTTGTGTAAACTTTACCAAAGTACCACTCCAAACAACAACATTCATTTATTGGTGTTTTATAATTAGTTGAGTATTCCTTCAGAATATTCAACTATTCTTTAGACTTAAATGTGGATTTCAGAGTAGTAATATGACTACAATATTNGAATATTCAACTATTCTTTAGACTTAAATGTGGATTTCAGAGTAGTAATATGACTACAATATTTCTGCAAGTCAGTGAAAACGTGTGAAAACCATTTGACCTCTGACCCTACCTGTTTTAACTTCCTGTTTGATCTCTACTAATAATGTTGGTATTCTTCTTCAAATCTTAACAATATGTCAAAAGTGTCTTCCTACTTAACACTATTAACAACTATTGGCTTTTTTTTCAGTTGTACTCTAACACACTAAATAAATACATGTTGATGTGTTTAGAATGGTAGTTTAACTCAGAAAGAAAAGTTTACACAAAAATACAGGAGAGTGCAATACTTTTGGCCAGTGCTGTACTGTGCAGTAAACTGAATATTTTTCATTCCAGATTGATGACTGATAGATAAATCTGCTAAATCTGGCACAAAGCATCTCCTCTCACTTTGAGATTATTATTTTTTTTTTTTTTAATGTTTTGTACATGTTCCCTGTCTAAATTGATTTATTTTATTTTATTTATTTTTTTATTAATTTAGACGGGGAACCTGCACAAAAAAAAAACTAAAACTTAAAAATGAGGTTACTGAGGAATCAGAAAACGTCCTTAAAACAGTGCTAAGCTGGATTTGCTAAAGACTGGCTAATACATGAAAGGTACAAAGTGCTACAAGCACCGCTCAGCCCACAGAGACCCCAAAACAAACAAACAAACAAACTGTTTTCCAGTGTTCAGGTCTGACCCAGAGATCCTGGCTGCTCTGATGTTTTTGTCTCCAGCGCACGGATCTGGATAGACGGCCGTGCTCCTGACGTAGAGTCAGATTTTAGAACGCCATGGCATCCAGAACAACATAAAGAACACCACCCAGACAAATGGACCCAGTGATGCAGTTTGGCAGCAAAGGCCTCGCTCCGTGTTACAAGGCATCGTGAACGATTCACATTTTCCACTGCAGCCACCGCATCGCTCAGCCTGTCCAGCTAGCAGAGGTGCATGCTGGGTAATTGCATGTGTTGGGCCTTTCGCCTGCGTCTTTGATGTCACCTCTCACTGCACTATTTCCCTAATTAAAATGATCGTGCTATTGTGTAAAGTGGACCGGCACGATTAAAGGTAAGCCATGTTGTTTTTTAGAGGGGCCGCAAATCCATCACCATGACTCCCAGTGACACACACACACACGCACACACACACACACTGTGGAGATGGAAAGAGCTTCAGAGGAAATCACCAAATGTGACTTATTACTGGCAAGTGAAAAAGGATACTCTAATTATAATTATATCCTGAGCAAAATAGGTTGATATTTAAAAATGAAAACAATGGTAATTGCGCAGTTTAAGGGAAAGAATTCCATCTTTCTTATAGGGAGGAGACTGAAGAGGTAATTGAGGGCCATTAATGAAAATAAAGTAGTCAAAAGAGTGTCAACGTTTAATATGTCGAATAGATGAATAAAGGGTGAAGGAGTACGTGTCTGTATTCCTGTACACGTATAAATTTGTGGAAGAATCAAAGGAAAGAGGAAGGAAGTTGTACAGCCGGCTCATAATGCATCAACATTGTTCAGTGTGGGAGGCGGCTCCAGGGAACGTTCTCAAACTCATGAGGGAGAAATTCAACAGCTCTTTCAACGGAAATCCTCATCACAAGTCTCCTCACCTCCAGGAAAACAAAACAGCCTGACTAAACGACCACGGCGCTCTGACTGAGAGGCGAATCGTGGCTGTTTCAGTCCAGGTGCTGGAATCTCAACTTTAGGAAGACAGAGAGATACAGGATTTTCATTTTGGTTCTGATTATTAAGTAGCTGATGGCCTTTTCTTACATTGTGCTGTTTTTTTCTTTTTTTTTACTCCAAACATTTATTCAAATTTGGCATAAGATAACATAGCTTATGTCATTTTTCTTTCTTCTATCCATCCTCCTTTCTTCAGTTTCACTATTTCTGTCACGGGAGGCTTCAGATTAAGGACTTAGATGCAGACCAGAGGTAGTTAAAACTAAATTTTAAAAAGGCTTTACTTGAGATTTGGACAAAAATACAGAGCAGGCAAAAGACAAACACATTCAAAAAGGACTGAGGAAGATAATCAGAAAAAAATGGAGAACAACCTGAGCTTGGAATTAAAGGACCATACTGGCCACTTTGCATGTTTGAGCCTAATATACAGTATATGTAAGGTTACTGACAATCATTTCCCAAAGGATAAAACCGTATTTCAGCTTTCCTGATATTTATTTAAATTTTTCCATAAACACAGGTCTTCTTTTGGGACTATATTCCCTGGTGGAGGCATACATTCCTCCATGCTTTTTATTGCGCTTAAACACTAAAATTACATAACTTCTAAAAAAAAAACACCTGAATACACATCTTGTTGGTGATGATGGATTACCTATCCCAAGAACGTTTACAGTATCAACAAGTTGATTTTAATAGCAGAATGAACTGAAACCAATGGAGGTCTGGAAGGTAGGAAAAACATTTTTAATTCACCGTTCCAGTAGTATGCTTTGGGAAATGATTGTCAGTAACGTTACATGTATGAAAATTGAATATATTAGGCTCAAACATGCAAAATGGTGGTATGGTCCTTTAATAAATAGTAAGCAGACAAAAAGGTCAACAGGAAAGTACCTGAACGTTTGAGTAACACTTCCAGACAATCCGGCAGGGAACAAAGGAAACTTTTTGATATAAACAGACTGATGAGGTAACAGGTGAGGTGGTCAGGTGACTGTGAAAAGGAGGGAAACTCAGATGACACCTAGTGGACAAATAGTGAACTGCAAAGTCATTTTTCTTGTTTTTATCCTTCTTTCTTTCCTTTATGTCTTCCTTTATTTCCTCAACTGACCCTTTTAAGTATAAAAAAATCCTCGTCTGTGTAATTTTGGGAAATTTCAGTTTCACGTTGCTTTAAATAATTGAACATTCTGAAAGAAACTATTCTTCACAACTGGCACTTTTCACTTTTGATGCTTGTTAATGTTTCAAATGCAGGAATTTAAGCATTTAAGTACTTATTTTACAAAGAACAAAAATTCCCTTCCAGTTGGAATTTCAGGACACACTGAAAGGATCGACTTTCCGCACGGAAAGGTGACTTTCATGTGTTTTATGCTTGTGCTCCTTTTCACCAACACTTGGTTCCACCTATTCACATCTGGGAGCCACACACACTGCAGCAGCACTTTTCCACTGCTGGCTGCTAAGCAGCTGCAATTAACGCTTAAGTACCTTGCTTGAGGGCACATCAACTGTAGCTGCTGCAAGAGTCTGCAGACGGACCTCTGGGGACGCATTCATTCTCTCCGTCAGCTGGCCAATCAAATTCAGAAACACTCGTGTCCTTGAAATCATAATAAAACATTGAGCTGGATGCCTGATAAACATCAGAACTCAATCATACATGTATTCATCATCTCACCCCACTTTTTTGTTTCTCACGTAATCAACATTTTTGCAGTTAAGACTTTTACATTTGAGTCACAGATGCTGTATTTGTTAAAGATATTTACAGATTCCAAGACTCTTTTATCAAATTGGAAGGGAAAAAAAATTATCTGCTGCATGGTAGAGTTGAATTTTTACCAGTTCCCTCTTTGCTCCTTTTGTAGCCACAATGCATCACCAAACCATACCATTCACGTCTAACTTTGCATTCATATTTCTCTTGTGTGGTCCAAGATAAACAAGGTGATTTGTAAATCCTGGATATTCGAGAAGGTTTAACCTGCCTGCACAGCGACGCCATTTTAACAGCCCATTCTGGAGAAGACAACCACACATGGACCACGTTTTGGGACATGTATGGTTAAAACCACCTCACGTGGTTTGATTGTTCACAACCTCACAAATGATTCTTGAAATTCTGCTAGACAACGCCAGATGAAGAGATCAAGGAAGGTGCAGCTTTTCCTGGGATGAGGAGAAGTTCAGTCTCGACTTGGCTGAGCTTCAAATGCTGAACCGTGATCCAAACGGGGAACAATCAAGATGTAGGTCAAGAGTCAGAGGTGGAAAAGAAAAGATGCTGCAGCTGCCTACCTTGCTTGATGTCTACAGCATCAAGCAATGTAGGCAGCCGCCTAAAATGCAAGCAAAGACGGCATGCACACACACTTGTGCAAGCACACACATCTGTGACCTCCGTCTGTGAGTCAGGTGTTGCCCTTTTGCACTCAGGTTAAAGGACCATACCACCCATTTTGCATGTTTGAGCCTAATATATTCAACTTTCACACGTTACATTACTGACAATCATTTCTCAAAGCATACTACTGGAACGATGATTTAAAAAAAAAAAAAAATTCTACCTTCCAGATCGCTATTGTTTGAATTCATTCTGGTACGCTATTAAAATCAACTTGTTGATACTTGAAACGTTCTTAGGATAGGTAATCCATCATTGCCAACAACATGTATATTCAGGTTTTATCAAAGTTTTGCAATTTTAGCGTTTAAGCACAATAAAAAATGCAGAGTGAATGTATGCCTCCACCGGGGAATATCATCCCAAAAGAAGACCTGCATTTATGGAAAAATTTAAATGACCGTGACTTCATAAGGCTGCATAACTA
Organism: Lucifuga dentata; assembly: GCA_014773175.1. Classification (NCBI taxonomy): domain Eukaryota; kingdom Metazoa; phylum Chordata; class Actinopteri; order Ophidiiformes; family Bythitidae; genus Lucifuga; species Lucifuga dentata. The sequence goes on from VXCM01003274.1 coordinate 81,190, forward strand.
NTCCCAAAAGAAGACCTGCATTTATGGAAAAATTTAAATGACCGTGACTTCATAAGGCTGCATAACTATTAGCAAGTGAAACATCCATTTCTATGGATGTTTCTTGATTATTTGATTTTGAAAGATTAAGAGATTTTGCAAAATATCAGGAAAGCTGAAATACGGTTTTATCCTTTGGGAAATGGTTGTCAGTAACACTACATGTATGAAAATTGAATATGTGAGGCTCAAACGTGCAAAATGGGTGGTATGGTCCTTTAATGTGCTCTGGATGGGCCATATATGCAATTATAATGGCAAAATTTAACAGTGGCATTCATGCATTTCCTACATTATTTAGCTTTTTTCAACTTTATTCATTAAGGAGTGTCTAACTCGGCCAGCTATTGGCCTCCATTCAGTGAGAAGGGGGTTTGGTTTGGCAACTCACAGGCCTCCATTCAGTGACTGGGTTCTTATTGCCTCTGATGATATTTCTGCTCCTGCATGGAGCATTTGGAAACTTTCAAGCATCACACAAAGGCCAGTTTATAAAGTACCTGATGAAGAATAGGCTATCTGAATAAAATCAACTCTTATCCTTCTGTCTGTCTCATCCTCGTTTGCTGGAGCAGCTCTTGGCAGGACAGTTCAAACGCTCCGAATTCATATGTTCTTTTGATACCATAAACCTGTTTTTTTCTGCTCTCACTCAGCACCTTTTCCTGAAGACAAGACATCTGTAGAAAGAATCAAACGGCCAAAAGGAAAGAGGCTTACTCTCCTCGCAGCAGAGGTTAGGCCAGGGTCTGACATTCTGAACAGTTAAGGGCCAGACTATTGGAGATGGACTTAAAATGAGGGAATAGTGTTTGCAGACATGGGCAGAGGAATGATGGGACTATTGTTTCTCTGAATCCCTTTACAGTGATGATAAAACCAGAAGGCCGAGCTATTGTTTGAGAAACTAACTAGCTCTGAATATGAGCCAAACCTCAGGGAAGGAGCTCAATATGGTAAGAACTGCAATCATAGAACAGACTCGCTGCCGCTGGAAGATATAAGAACACACAGAATATAGAGGAAACAATCTGCTGAATTTTCAGACAAATACATTCATACATCTAATTTTTATCCTTTCTACTGCCAACTGCTGTCACGTATTGAGTCAATCTATAGCCACTTCATCAAGGCTTTTACACATGAAGGGTTTAATTCTAAAACAATGTATATCAATTTTGGAAAAGTAAAACTAGCTGAAATTAATCAGGCACAAACAAAATTGGCTCTGTTCACCAAAAAAAAAAACAAACAAAAAAAAAACNAAAAAAAAAAAACTCAAAACTTTAATTCTGAACCTATGATGTGCTTAAAGCGGACTTATTACACATATTTATTTTCATGTTTTAGTCTATTTTAAAACATATTTCCCCTCCAAAATGATCCAATTCTACCCTCCCTAGCTGCAGTACCACTGTGCACACTGAGTGAAAAAATGCTAGGTACCATCTCTATAAGGTTCCCTTCCAAAATTACTCTGATTGGCCAGTTGCGATAGGCCTGAACTGGCAACACCCACCAATTGCGAAGCACAGGCGTTGGCCAAACACTACTTAACTAGCTTGTACTTGGTGTGCGTGTGGATGTTGTTGTGTCATGTTACATGTTGATGTCATCATGTTATGGCAGTAATGAACCAATCAAAATCGAAGCTTTTAGGGCAGTTCAGGACATATGGGTTTGATTTACTGGATTCATTTCTATAGACGCCAACCTCAAGTTTTGCAGCTTTTTTAACATTCAGCACCTATTGCCAACTATAATACACAATAAAAAAAAATAATAATAAAATTAGGAAAAATAACAAAAATGCTACTTATGTCTGCTTTAATGTCAGCACTTAATACAGTATGTAAGATTTATGTTAGTTTCTTTAAAGCGTTAATAAAAACTTTTGTGTATGGCTGAAAAACTTGTGAATGGATGGTCACAGGTTCAAATCTCTGGTGGAAGTTTTTAATGTGCATAATTAAATAAATAGCAAATAAGAGCAACAGTTTTACCTTTTGCTGGACAAATAGGAGTTACAGGACCATACCACCCATTTTGCATCTTTGAGCCTAATATATTCAATTTTCATACGTTATGTTACTGACAATCATTTCCCAAAGCATACTACTGGAACAGTGAATTAAAAATGTTTTTCCTANTCAACTTGTTGATACTGGAAATGTTCTTGGGATAGGTAATCCATCATCACCAACAAGACGTGTATTCAGGCTTTTTCAAAGTTTCTTAATTTTAGTGTTTAAGCTCAATAAAAAGTGTGGAGTGAATGTATGCCTCCACCGGGGAATATAGTCCCAAAAGAAGACCTGCGTTTATGGAAAAATTTAAAGGACCGTGACTTCATAAGGCTGTGTAACTATTAGCAGGTGAAACATCAGTTTTTAAGGTTGATGTATTGCTTGAATATTTGATTTTGAAAGATTAAGAGATTTTGCAAAATGACAGGAAGGCTGAAATACAGTTTCATTCTTTGGGAAATGATTGTCAATAACATAACATGTATGAAAATTGAATATATTAGGCTGAAACATGCAAAATAGTTGATATGGTCCTTTAATGAAACACACACACACACACACACACACACACACACACACACACACTCCACTCAAAAACTAACAGATAATGTTGCCTTTGGTAAAATGTTTCAGTCGAGCGTGAGATTAGCGATTTGATTTTCTACAGGAAGCCAGAAAACACGCAGACTGCTGTGTGGGGACAATGAAACGGGTGTGTTAATGGACCAAATGTACTGTGGAATGAAACATGCTTCATTGCTGCTATATGGTGTGAATCGTCATATCGTGCACCACCCAGATTTGGAGGAGAATCAGGGTGTGGCTTGTTATTTTACAGTAGGAGGCGGAGGTATTTGTGCTGTACATTTCCTTCTCAATGTAGAATCCATAAAAACATGGCAGGAAATTGTATAATACATGAATTCATGAATTAGAATTTTAGACTTTATAACTTCTTGTCAGAAAATGTGGATTTAAATACTTCTTGTTTTCCTTGAAAAGACTTATTTAGCAATTTGTTCTAGCAATTGTTTAGTAATTGTTCTAGCATTTGTTTAGCTAATTACCTGTTTTTCTGGGTATTGTCATAGTATTCCTCTGATTTTCTGAAAATAATCCACGTACAGGNTTACCTGTTTTTCTGGGTATTGTCATAGTATTCCTCTGATTTTCTGAAAATAATCCACGTACAGGTTGTAGCGGCTGTTTTAAACTTCACCGCATTGACGGGACTTCTCTTCCTGACTCACTGGAATGAACATCACGCTCTTGTTCTTTTCATAATTTATTTATTTTCAAAATCAAAACAACAAAACATGACGTGAGGTGAGGTCAGAAACTAAACTGCTGCTCCATTCCTCATAAACACTGATCAGCCTCCTGCTGAGCATCTATAAACAGACTCCTCCTCCTCCTTCTCCTCCTCCTTCTCCATGAAGCAGCCGGCGATCATCACCTAATCAATCAGTTAAGATATAAATATTCAAAAATAATAACTTATTTGATTTCACTTTTCCCAAATTAAATATTTTAAACATTTGATAATTAACCAACCAATGGCTCTAACACCAGTACTGGTAAACATGATATTTATTCTAGCACCTGATTACTGTAACTGACCAATCACAGCAGAGCTTACTGGCTGCCGCAAAATGTGCTGATAAGATGTTTAGTCAGGAAATATCTCATTCTAAGCTATGATTTAAACTATTTTCCATGGGTAGTGGTAATGGTAGTATTTCCACCCCTGGAAATTTTGTTCTGAGAAAAAACATTCAATTTCTCGTTTATAAGCCGACCCCCTGATTTGTTTTCTGAAATTTGGTAATAAAAACTCAGCTTATAGGCGAGTAGCCTATATACGGTAACTCAAGAACCAACATCCAACAACCATTCAACTTCTGTTTCATTTTGAAGTGTGGACATGTTATCATCACAATTTTCTTAACTTTTATTCTCTTTCCTGGTTGGCAAATAAGGACGTCGCATTGTTTTGGTGTTAATGCTCAGTTTTAGCTGCAAGAATGCTACGCTGGAAGAAGAAATTCAGTTCATAAAATGTAAAATCCATGGATGTCGTGGATTTTACAGCTGAAGAGCGGAGTTTGAACCTCTATCAAAAATCCCTTATGGATTTTGTGAGCGAGCACAATGGGAAGCCAATAATCATTCTGTGGATTTGGTGGTGTGATCATCTGCTTCATACACTCCTGCAGCACAATTCTCACATGTACCGTAAAGCCCATCCGTCTGTACTCAGCGCCTTCATCACCCAGACTCGTCTTTCTCTCTCCCTCTCTGCACCCAGATCCCTCCTGGATCCAGGATAAACAGGCCGAGNCTCGTCTTTCTCTCTCCCTCTCTGCACCCAGATCCCTCCTGGATCCAGGATAAACAGGCCGAGCTCGGACCCTCCACCATGCTGCAGCAGTTAACATCAGCCTCGGTGAAGCACGGCGAGACCGCATCAACCCAGACAAGTTTTACAAGCCTTTCGTGCTCTCCATCATCCCTCCCTTTTCCCCCCCAAAGGCCCCATTCCCCTTCCCTGACCACTCCCCCAGGCCCTGTTACCACTCACAGGTTGGAATTTTACCTCTCAGAGGCAGAGCTGCTCCACGGGCAGAAATCAGCTTAGTGTTTGGAGAAAGAACTCGCTTATATTTTTTCATGTTAGTAAAATTTGAATTCTTAATCCCACATCATAAATTTAAGAGTTCTTTCTGACTTTTTACATTTAAAGATTAACTAAAGTACAAATTATTTTTATTTAGGTGGACTACTCAAACCTTTGCAATGCTTTAATGTACTAAAATACACATTGATCCACTTCTACTCTCTCTTACTTTGATAACTGAGTGAAAACAAGCTGTGTCCATCCAGTTTCCAGTATAAATGAAAGAGATTTAAAATGTTTTTTTTTTTTTTTTTTTTNTTTTTTTTTTTTTTTTTGTCTGTTTTTTGATTTGGCATTCTCTTAGGATTTGGTACTTTTTTAGCCATTGGTTACAAAAGGTTTATTTTTGAGCAAATATGAGCAGCATAACATAATAATAAATATGAGCATCAATAGCCTTGTACTTCTTGGGTGTGTCTAACCACATGTGTTACATGATGATGTCACTATGTTACAGAAGCAAAAGGGCTAATTAAAACCAAAGCTTTCAGGGCGGTTCAGGACCTGTGGGTTTATTTTACTAGATGCATTTCTACAGGAAAGACCCTTAAGTTTTACAAGTTTTATGAGGGAAAAACCAGCAAAAAAGCTTAATATGTCCCCTTTAATGTGATGCTGAAATGTTTACAGTTACTGTACTTTTGAAGAGTTGAGGTTTTTTCTATAACAGCTTTCTCATACAGGCAGAAATTCATTACAGAAAAGATAGGGAGACCACTTTCTGCTCCTAAAGTAGCGTGAAATAGAGCAGCATGTGTTTAAGAACCAGTCTGACTTCTTTTCTATTCATTAATTGCCTGCTTCTCCATCAAAAAGTAATTTTTCAGTTAGTAGTAAAACAGCCGGCTAAGTTGCACCCAGAAAAACTGATTGTGTGGTTTCACCAATTTATAATTCACCCGCTGCGGTTTAACCTACCCATTAAGATTATTTCTGCCTCCACGGCAGCTCAGCTCAAGACAAATGTTTGCTTAAAACTGTAAAACTCCAATGTGCTTCCCACTTCCTCTTAAAACAGATGGAGGTCCACATTCCTTATGATCCAAACCTACAGAGATGTGTGGCATGGAAAAACAACACGGGTCCAATAACCCTCAACTGTAGAATGTGGAAATGTAATATGTGGGATGTATTTCAGAGGCCTCGGAGTCAAGTGGTCAAGGCCGATTTGAAGATGTTGATATAATTTCCTTCTTCGGTTTGAGACACGAAACTCCTTGTGGAGGAATGTTCTGTAACCGCTCCTCACTGCTCCTCTATTTGACTTTAAGATAATAACGAATGAAAAGAATCCAAGACTCCCCACACTACTCCTTTTTTGTCTTCTTTTCTCCATTTCACTGTCTTCTATTTCCTCTATTTTATTTGCTTTACACCCTCTTTGCCCGTTTTCCATTTCCTCCCATTACTCTTCTTTCCCTTCATCCTTTACTCTTCCCCTCCATCTATCTCTCCCTCCCATCTTTTCCCTGATACATCCCCGAGGACGAGCGATCCACGCCAGAGCCATAAATCCCAGCACCCGCCATATCTGTCCATCACATCTCATAAAAGGCTTATTTGTCCCAGTAAAAACTCGAGCTCCTTTCCTGTAAATGTTTTTTGGGTGGCAACGATCCTGTAAATAATTTGTTGTCCATATTTTAGGAATCATCCTCCCAGTACAATGTCCATCTTGTTCCAATCACTCCTTGAAATGGATGATTTGATGCACAGCATGTGCAGATTGCTACAATGTGGACTGGATCTCCAACCAGCGATGGAAGCAGGAATTCAAATATAAAAGAAGACTGTGTGTGCATAATGCATCTCGACCTCTGGGTCAAATTGTCTCCACCTGTTTGCATTATTTTTGTTTCTATAGGTATTCGTGCAGCTTTTCCCTTCTGGGAAATCTAAGGATACAAAGGATCTTTTCAGCATGTCATGAATCATTTATGAATTTTGACCTTGAAAACATTATAAGTTCTGCCATAGATAAGAAACTAGGATAAAGGAGCTCAAATGTAAAATCCTACTTTACTTTTTACTTTTACCTTGTTAGAGAATTACAGGTTTGGGGAAATTTTTGCTGATTTACTATGGTTTTCCACATTTTAATGCCCAGTACAATACACTAGAATGATGCTGCTGCACTGTGCATAATAATTCTATGCATCTCTGAATCGCATCTCTTCCTCTGGATCTAATATATTACCTTAATGTAAAAACTTCTATCTTTTCTTGGTTCATTTCCTTTTTTAGTTTTTCTTTACCGAGTATGATCCTATTTTTCTCATGAGGATTTTATTATACTTATAGACTAGAGTTTACCTTCTTAAAATTCATTGGTTGCACTCACTACAAGCTGCTATGGTTACAAATATCAGCTGAAATTGTACTGTAAGTAAATGTTTATATGGTGTAGATGCAGCTTTCAGTAGATGAAGACTCAGAAAGCCAGAAGGTGGCAGTGTAGAGCTTTTATTTGTGTTAATGTCACACCTCTTATTATGTGTCTTACTGCTCAGTCCAGTTCTGAGGCGACATGAAGACTCTTTTCTGAAGTTTTAAACACACCCTCTCAATGTTTTTGTGTATGTATTGTGTGTGTGTGTGTGTGTGTGTGTGTGTGTGTGTGTGTGTGTGTGTGTCCATCGTTAAAGATAAATGCAGAAAGTATCAGTCCATTTCTGTATGTTTGCTTGGTCATTAGCAGAGCAGACAGACCATCAGATTGTTAAAATGAATCTCTCTGTCTCTCTCTCTTTGTCTGTGTGTGTGTGTGTGTGTGTGTGTGTGTGTTGAATCAGTTATTCTGGCTCAGTGACTGGGGCCAATAGGACACAATTTCACAGAAAACCCTAATTAGTGTAAACTAATACTTCCTCATAAAAAAATGCCACAATAATAAAGTTATGGATATGATTCTTTTTACTGAACTACAGTAGATTATTTCTGATTTTAATGAAGTGAAATTGGAGGAAACAGTTTCTTTTTCAAATATAATAAACAGCAAAAATTTTTTTTACAGAGATTGTAGTTTTACCTAATTACAAACATTTCTCTGGAGACAACCTGATTCAATCTGATTGGCTGATTCAAAGCTCAGTGGGTGGGGCTAAAGAAGCACCTTTTTTTGACTAACATAATGCAGCTAGACTTCTGTCTTACTACCACAAAATGAGGCAGGGTGATATCTTCAGAATCTTTAAGGAGCCATTTGATTGGCTGGGGCTTAGAAATGTTAACTGACTGTTTTCTGGCCAACAAGCCAGCCAACAATTTGCGTTTGAATAAAATAAACCTGGATCATGAATTTCATTCAGAAGTCATTGCTAATTTCACTGTTTTCAACTTATTATTCAGGCCTTTCACATCGATGGAACCTTTTCAGGAACTCAGCAAGTTTCCAAGAAAACTGGAACCAATTTGAACTTGCATGGCTGAGCATCACTGACTAATCAGATGCAAGTGAAACAGGCCAGCAGTTAGCAAAGCAGCCCAACCGTTAACGCAACAGCCTAACCATTAGCAAAGCAGCCCATCGTGAGCAAAACAGCCCAACTGTTAATGAAACAGCCTGACCATTAGTGAAGCAGCCTGAACATTAGCAAAGCAGCACGACCATTAGCAAAACAGCTCCACTGTTAACAGAATGGTGAATGAGCAACAGCGACATTTCAAGACTTTTGAGGAAGATGGAAAACTACATAAATCTGGACTGACAAGGATGTGCAAATCTTTTTTTCTGTTAATGCAGGGTTAGAAATGCACAGAGACTTTGAATCATCCACATTAAATGAAAAATTATTTCAAAAGTTCTCTCATTTATCAAAATTTAGAATTATTGGCAGCATTGTACTTTTTTATGCCCCTCGCTGTAGTTCTTCATGTAGTTTTCTTTCTTCTCCATCCTCAGATCCACCAGCATACACAGAATCAACATCTATACAAACTGTAGCTTTTTGGCTCCACCCACTGAGGCTTAGCTCAACCAATGATCTCTGCCTCTACAGCTGTTTTCCTTTTTTATGATTGGTCCAACATCAACACATTAAAGGCTGCAGCAATGACAGAGCGGTAAGAGGAACCTGCTGTCCGTCACATTCTCACTCTGGATCTCATTTCCTCAGTAACTGTTTGTGGCTGTGAGCGCGCTCAGTTGCTGCTCGTCTGTCCTCCCAACATCCAGTGAAGTTACACCAAATTATAAGCAGCAGTGAAAAGTTATATTTCCATTACAGGCTCCAGGACTCTGTGTGTGTGTGTGTGTGTGTGTGTGTGTGAAGATGTGTGTATAGGTGTCAGGGTGTGTGTGAAGATGTGTGTATAGGTGTCAGGGTGTGTGTGTCTGCCTAATTTAAGTATTTGGGTGTGTGTGTCTGTGTGAACAGGTGTATATGGGTAGAGTATGTGTGTGTGCTTGTATGTGTGTGTGACACTGGCTGCTCCATCTGCCATTACCTCACCGTAATAAAAACACCATTATTCTCACTAACTAAGATTCCATCCTCAACTTTGATGACAGTTGAAGCTCCTCCAGACAGTGTGTGTGTGTGTGTGTGTGTGTGTGTGTGTGTGTGTGTGTGAGATATCTCCCTGCCAAAGATAAAAGCCTCAGGACACACAGCTGAGCGGCTGGTGTGGGCTAACGTTCAACTACAGAAAACGTGTCATCTTTTCTCACTTTGATGGATACTAGATCCATGCCTCCTCCAGGTGTCCAGGCTCTGTATGTATGTAATGTGTGTGTGTGTGTGTGTGTGTGTGTGTGTGTGGGCGTGCATGCACATGTGCATGTTTCCTCACTAACTGCAGCCTCGCCATAGTTTCATTAATCACAACCCTCAAACAATTTTTCCTGTCAAAAGAGAAAAAAGAGGGACAGATGATCTTTGTTTTCTTTGATTTCCGACAGTGTCTTTCTTCTCCCAAACCACCAAACGGGATGCAAAACCTGATCTCTTTTGACCGCCATTCAAAAACACTATTGGCTCCGGAATGATTTATTGTCTTAAAATATGGAGTAGATCATATAGACATGTGGTTTTCCTGGCTTGGTAAAAATACAGGACAGACAGGAAGGAAAATGTTGGATTGTTATTACCATATCAGCCTTTTATTTTACATCACTGAAGGATGTCAGTTTATCTTATGGCTAAATGAAATTTACTACCACGTCTCTTTGCTTTACTTAAATTTCCCTAATCTTGCAGCACACGCAGCAGGAATCATGTCTTTTTTTTTTTTTTTTTTTTTTNTTTTTTTTTTTTTTTTTTTGTTAAATAAAAATAGCAGTACAGCCGTGGGAAAATACTCCTTTACAAATAAAAGTCCTGCAGTCAAACAGTTAATTTAAAGCTCCTGCAGATTATGCGATTTTCACAGAGAAATAATCGTATCAGAAACGTAATGAGACCTTTGGTCGTCAATCTAAAATATAAATTTTGATATGACCGGCCCATCTGACGTGTTGGACCTCATCAGACATTCGTATTTATTCTTTTCAGGATGCCCACACTGGAAGGTGGATCAAAAAACACCCCACCATCATAAAGTGGAGAGGGGTTAGTGTGTGAGTGTGTGTCTTTGGCTACGTTCACATCACACACTGAAGTGGCCCAGATCTGATTTTTTTTTTTTTTGGCCTCCATGTGACTCAGATCTGATTTTTCACAGCAGTGTGAACAAACCAGATCTGATTTTTTTCATATCAGATCTGGACCAGTTGCATATATGGTACTAGATCCAATCCATATCCAATCTCTGGCTATGCGGCCGCTGTCTGACCGCTCAGATCAGAATTCATGTGGCTTTTTTAACGTCTCACTTCTCTGCACATATCGCATGTCATCCTCATTCAGTGCTGGCGCCTCATAGCAGCCCGGTAAAAATAAATATGGAGGAGAGCAACAACAGCGACGGGGCTCAGTGGAGAGATGAAGGTTTAAATTTGTTGGATATATATGGAGAAGCTTCTAAACAAGCTAAACTTGAAGGAACATATCATAAATGAGCAGTTTTTGAAGAAATTGCACCAGTGACAGTTTAGAACCTCAACGGTGTTCACACTGGTGTCAGATACAGGTTACTTACAAATATGAATGTGAATCGTCAACACAAAAACATCAGATCTGATTAAAAAAGCGGAATCGAGCATTAAGGCCTGTAATGTGAATGTAACCTTTGTAATCTCAATGTGATTAATCCTATAAATGGGGAAAAAAGGCACAAAATTTCATTTTATAAGGGAAAGGGGTTGTTAAGAGGAATTCTGTGTCTTCTGTGTTGTTTCTGTGATTCCCACTTGGTTATAAAACAGGGATATAAATGGGGATAATGGGGCACAGTTTCACTTTTAATTCTCCCCACAGAGCAAAGACACAGCGACAGAAAGAAAAAGGGCATGAGGGGGCGTGTCTGGTGGAGTTGGAGAGTTTTGTCCAAATCGACCAACGGAAAGGGAGTTTCTGCCATTTTCTGAATCTCTGATAGGATGAGAGAGTCAACCGACGGCCAACTGAATGGTCTTGCGACTGAAAGTTGGCCTGCAACAAAATTTCATACTAATGCTACAACCCAACGTCAATAAACCGATACAGATGGGTAACAAGCCTACATTTTAATTTGATGGATTATCTCATTTTTAATGTCGTTTTTCATGCGAAACGAAAAGAAATAACAACAGCAAATGGTTCTTTTTTAAGGGGGAAAATTGAAACTCCAATTAGAAAACTAGAAAAAAGAGAGGATGCAGGGCTGCTGAATATAAAAAAATAACACATTAATTCTTCTCAAATTACAAAGCATAAACTAAGACACAGGAAATATTTATGATGAGGTTTATCACACCGCATTCCGAGCGTTTTAGGTGTGTTATCTTCAGTATTTATGGTCAGTGGCGTTGTGTATCTGGCTGAACTCCTGTGGTTTTTGATTCATGATTTCATGGCTTGGATCGAGCTCGATCTTGGACTGCGGCTTTGGACCAAAACACACATAAAATGCACAACAACACACACATATAGACAATCACAAAGATTACTCAGGTCCAATAACATTCCTGTAAGAGGTTTGAAATTATTTACTTGGAAGACACAAATTTCCAATGTATTTATTTCCCTGCTTCAGAAAGAGCGTCGGGAATGTTGCCCAGACAATGACTGACTGACCCTGATCACTTCTCCGAGTTAAAGTCAGGATTTGGCCTGAATTAGACTTTATTATGGTCTCAGAAAACAGCATATGGTTCATGGTTTGGACAATACATAATGATCTCTGTGGACAAAGCCAAGCATTACCCACATCCAGTGCTGTGCTGGTGAATGGAATCATGCTAAATGGTGTTTATATGTTCAGTGTGGGGCCGCTTTAAACGCATATTTTCAGGAAGTCCAGGCCTTCGGGAGGGGTAGCTTTAAATGGAGGAAAGAGCCTGCAGATCTGACTAATCAACAATCATTTACCCAGCAAAATGGACTAATAAAGTATGAAAATGAAAACAACAAGAGGGAAGATTTCCTAATCTACCCAAGCCAGACCAGGCTGCCTGGCACCACCGACCTCAGACCTTAAACTGTGTTTAAGGTTAAAGTCCAAGAAAATCTTCATACATTTATTTTTCCTGCATCTTTCATAAGTGCTGGAACAAAAACGTCCAGTCTTCTAGAAATCTCCCTGCCAATAGCAGCGTTCTCATTTGGTAAATGCAGGGGTCCTTTGTGAGTTTAATCCCAGACAAATCTGCCATATTTGTAACTGTAAGGTAAAAATTCAAGCACAAATTATCTTGCACGGAGACAGATGTCCCTCGTTTAAAGTAATCCTTCACAAATCCAAATATTTTTCATTCTCTTTTTACTTCCACACAGTGTTCTTCATTCTGCGGTTGTGTGGGATTTGTAGAAAAAGGTTTCAAATTCAATTTCAGTGCAAACTTCACATTTGCCAAAGCAGAATTTGTTCTATGAGGCATATGACTGAATTTCCTTATCATGTGCAAATCCTTTAACAAAATCTAGAGGTTGTAAGTTGGTTGTGGGATGGTTGTGGGGTGGAGAAAATAACCTGACATGACAACGCAATCCAACATAAATTTCCTACAATAAATATGACTTTTGTCTTTGCTGTTGTTTAGATGTAAGGGGACAGAGATTCATGCCTATATGCATCCGGTGGGGGGGGGGGGGNGGGGGGGGGGGGGCTTTCTTTTCCATTCAGGTTAATATGTCTAGGAGGGGTGAATACACTCAGATCCAGCAACAGAGAAAGACAGAGGAGCGAGAACAAGATGAAGAGAGAAAAGTATAGATGCAGAACTTTTATCCAAATGCACAGTTGTAGATCTGCAGCTCTCCACAAACTGCCCCTAACTCCCACATTAAGGCAAATAAAACGGGTTAAAATCAAGTCTAACTTTTCTGGGCTTTATGAGAAAGTCTGTGTTTGCATCAACTTATTCTCAATTTCCCACAAAAAACATTAAAGTTTAAAGGACCATCCCACCCATTTTGCATGTTTGAGCCTAATATATTCAATTTTCATACATGTAACGTTACTGACAATCATTTTCCAAAGCATACTACTGGGAACGGTGAATTAAAAATGTTTTTCCTACCTTCCAGATCGCTATTGGTTTCAGTTCATTCTGGTACGCTATTAAAATCAACTTGTTGATACCTGAAACGTTGTTGGGATAGGTAATCCATCATCACGAATAACAAGTATATTCAGGTTTTTTCGATGTTTTGTAATTTTAGTGTTTAAGCTCAATAAAAAAGCGTGGAGTGAATGTATGTCTCCACCAGGAAATATAGTCCGTTAATCAAAAAATTTAAATGATTGTGACTTCATAAGGCTGTGTAACTATTAGAAGGTGAAACATCAATTTTTAAGGTGGGTGTATCACTTGAATATTTGATTTTGAAAGATTAAGAGATTTAGCAAAATATCAGGAAAGCTGAAATACGGTTTTATCCTTTGGGAAATTATTGTCAGTAACATAACATGTATGAAAATTGAATATATTAGGCTCAAACATGAAAAATGGGTGGTATGATCCTTTAACCCAAAGTTCTCCTTCATGCATAAATTTCCATTACCTACTAACTTTGTTCTACTGTTTCACATCAAAGTTTGCAGCAGAGATGCATGAAGGCAAGCTTGCACAATGGCTGCTACTGTATGTTGAATGATGAATTTGTATGGTGTTTGTATTTTCAGAGCAGGGCCATTAACAGGCTCTTTACAGGAGAACTCAGCAGGGATCAGATGTGTTTTGTCTTGCTGTTGATCCAACCTGTGAGGCCCCACAATCAACATGGGTGGCCAGATTGGGCCCCTTACACAGAACACACACATGCGTGCATATATAAATGTGCACAAAGACACACATGAATGCTAAAACAGTGAAGAGTGCAATCATATATACAGAATAATCTCTCTCACACACACACACAGAAAAGCACTCACACACTTTCTAGTACAAACACACTCAAACACACATGCTCACACACCCCTGCTGGGCCGTAAAAACAAACTGCTGAAAATATGGCATTTGTCTTCTGATTAAATACTCGCATTCCAACAAGCTGTGTTTGGCCGGCGTGGCAACAGCTGTCATATTGACAGTCGGACGTGCATTTTTTTCGGGTGATCGCTCATGAAGGGAAGCTTTTATGGTGCAGCCAGCTCTATATAATCAACTTTAAATGGCACCAGTGCTAACGAGAACGACAGCAGCCCTCCCTGCCGCCGGCAGGAGTCAGGAAAGATGGAGGCCGGAGCTTCAGCAACAGCATTTTACTTAAAAAANAAAAAAAAAAAAAAAAAAAGAAAAAAGAAAGAAAGAAAGAAAATACACTGTTTCTGTAAAAGTGTGGTAAAAGGTTTAAATAAAGTTTTATTCAGCATCTTCCCACCTCATATAACCTCATGAGTGAGTTTAACATCTCAAATTACATGTAGTTAGAACTTTTGCTGCTTTTTGCTTTTAGGTTATTTTCCCTTCAGAGAGTGATTAAAAGACTTTTGCACTGGATGTAAGCATAATATTAAATTATTTAAACTTAATTTTGCACTGTTTCCCTGACAGTGAAAATTACAGTGAAATCTTGCAGCTATGTGCTCCATAATGCCAGTCATTTTTGCCTGTTTGAGCCAAATAAATGTTACCGGTATACTTGTTATATTACTGCCAACTATTTTCCAAAACATAAAAACATTTTTAGTTTTCCTGTTATATTTTCAAATCCCTGAATCTTTCAAAATCAAATGTTCAGGTGACAAACCCAACTTAAAATTCAATGTTTTGCCTGATAACACTTAAAATACGATTATAGAAGAACTTTCATTTTAATTTCTCTGTAAAGCAGTTTTCTCCTGTGACTATATATCAATGTCCCAGCCATCCATACCTAAACCCACGCCTACGCTCAAGAGAAGAGCTTTTAGTACATCCATGGCATTTTATCGCTTTAGTCATTTAATGGCTAAAAGCCAATATGAAACATAAATTAATAATTTTAGCTCATCCTGATCAGCTTTTATCATGAAAAGGTATAGAGGAATACCTCACTGTCTCATTTTCTGTTTCCCAGGATGACTTTAGAAGTTGGAAGTCTTTCTGATAAAGCAGAAAAAACATTTGCAGTAGTGAAAGGAGGATGTGAAAGCTGTGGTTTAAGTAGAACAGAAAAGCAGATGACCTGAAGGATCTGTCGGAGAAATGTCCGCGCTGAGTCTGCTGTTTGGGAAGAAGGAAGTCTGCGATGAGTTAACCACACATATCTGTGGGTCACTTGTTGAATTGTTGACTTCATGTTCAGCCAAGCAAATCTCATTAAAAGAGCAGCACTACAATGGGAGAGGCGGGCTGGAGGTAACAAGGCAGAGAGCATCTGGTAAAAGTAAATCTTTACGAGCTTCAGACACACAGACAGACGAACACAGAGAGAAAGACACATTATAGGAAGAGGACGGTTTTATGGGACACCTGTGTAACCCGAGCGAGCAGGAGGAGGTGTTAAAGGACGCTACCGCGCCATGCTGAGCTTCCTGTCCTGCCTGATTTTATTCTACATTTTGTATACAGTAAGATTTTCTGTCTTAAAATATTATTTTTCACAATAACTTTTTTTATTGATAACTGAGGACATTTTACTTCTTATGTTGGCTTTTGACCAGAACTTTGACTTGTAATGCAGCATAAGAGCATTTTCAGACCTGTAGTCCCTTTTGCTCTGGTCAGAACCATGGACAAAATTGTTGTTTTTTTTTACTTTTTTTTTTTCCTAGTCTAATAGAAAAAAAATCCAATTAAACCAAAATCCAGCAATAAAATCCATGTAAGAACACTCGCTCTGCTGATTAGTCAGAAACGTCTGGGGGTAGGAGAAAGAAAACCAAATCAGGAAAAAGGTTACAATGCCAGAAAACGTGTGGAAAACCATGTTGCTTCACATGATGTGAAGAAGACATGCTGCCTTCAGATGCTGAACAGGAGAATGGAGGACCATGCTGAGAACATACAAGCACACGCTAACCTGAACACACGTGTTCAGTAAGACTGATATGTTGTGACTGTGTCACAGCATCAATTTCAACTGCTGTCTAATCAAAGGTACGTTTTAACTGTGGTAAAGTTTGTTCTAATTTTGTAAGTAGATGATATCTGACGATTATCTAATGTAAAACAAACTTTATTGTAGTTGTCGTGAAGTGTTAATGACACTCAACCCTCTCCGGCTCCTAATCAATCAATAGATCATACTGGTTCAGGATGAGTATGGATCACATTCACCAGGACCAAACTCTTGGTCCAGTTGTTCTGGTGATGACCAGAGTTCGACTTCTGCATTCACATTTGCCCAAATGAATTAAACTTAAGGGGGAATGCTCCAGGATCTGAAAAAAACGCTCAAAACAAACTTGGTGTGAAAACACAGAGGGACATGATAATTGGCATTAAGACTGAGAAAAGAAAAACCTTTCCAAAAACAATTAAAGAAATATTCATTACCTAGTATTAGAGGAAAAGTCAAATATTTCACAACAAAAACAGATAAGCAAACAAAACCAAACATCCTAGTAGCACTGCTAGGAGTGTCGCAATATACCCAGTATTGACAATAACCGTGATATTTAAAAAATGAAATATTGATATCATGTTAATAATACATATAATGATACAGGAGTATCATGTAAATAATCCAGCACCTCTTAAATCATTTCAGTTCCTTTAGTTCTCACTTTGTCTCCGTGTGTGCCCCCCACACACACGCAGACATGACATGACTCAGTAACTAGCTAGCTACTACCATGCATGTAGCTACTACTGCTGCACTAAATCCTGACGTAG
Organism: Lucifuga dentata; assembly: GCA_014773175.1. NCBI lineage: Eukaryota > Metazoa > Chordata > Actinopteri > Ophidiiformes > Bythitidae > Lucifuga > Lucifuga dentata. Next base: position 98,273 of record VXCM01003274.1, read on the forward strand.
GAGCTGACAGACAGAGTGAGACGCTCTACCCTAACCTGAAAAAAGTTAGCTGCCAGTGTGGAGTTTTTAGGATTCGGTAACAAAGACAGGAAGTTGGTTGACGCCCCAGTCTGCAGGAAATGCTGACCAACAGGAACTGCTAAAGGGGGTGATACCACCAACCTGTTCACCACCTTCACCTCCATCATCCTGCAGATTTCACCACGGTAGAGACAGGAAGTAGCAGTTAGCTTGCTAGCCCTGAAACAGGAAATGTTCCATGAAGGTCTTAGTTGTGTTGTTAAAGCTAAGTTATCATGGCGTTGGACTTGACAGGATTTTCTCTCTCCTGATTATTTGTTAGATTTGTGGATCTTTTGTTTATCAGGTCATCTGGTTCCTTTACACCATCCTTTAAGGTGGAATTGCTCTTTTTGTAGCTTTTGTACAGTTCTGGTTACAGACTCTCTCCACCTCCCTACACTCCTACTTGGAGTCTAATTCATTTGACAGAAAAGAGACTAAACACACAATAAACAAAATTAAAGATGAATTTGACTGATAGCATTAATATTATTATTATTATTATTAAGATTTTCTACAGATATTGTGATAATATCGTTATCGTGAATTCCTTTGGCCATAATAATCATGGAGTGAAAATCTGATATCGTGACCTAAGCATTGCACATTCCTCCAATAGATTTTTCTAGGGAATCAAACAAAAAAAGAGAGAGAAATGTCAAGGAGCCGTTTTGCTTCCATGATGTAATAATCTCAACCCTATTTTCACAAAGCCATTAAAAGCTTACTAAATCCTACAGGTTCAAGCCCAGAAATTGAGAGTAAAAAGGCAAAATAAGGCCCAGCTTGTTCTGCTACACGTCCAAAACTTTCAGGCTCTTTCAGCACTTTCTGCATGGAGCTTTGTTTCCATGAGCTGTAATGTTTCTCAGCGTTGCTCAATACAAGTAAATGATGTGAAGCAGCCATTTCTCCCTCGCTGTGCAGCTTGTAAAAATATCACTGCTGCTTTGTGACTGTGGAGGTAAATAGCTGTAAAAGCTGTGTGTGTGTGTGTGTGTGTTGGTGTGTATTAGTGTGTGTGTGTTGGCGTGCAAGCGTTAAAGCCGGCATGTGTTGCTGCCTGCCTGCATGAGCGCGTAACCTCAAAATATGCTGGTTTCATGTCGAGAAAAAGCTACAGCAGACATGACAGAAACCATAAAACATTTGTCATCCTCAGGGGTGGAAAGTCATTTTTAAATACTTTTCTTACTGTAATTAAATCATTTCTTAATGTACTTCTGCAACTTTATATTCTAAAACTTATACATGGACTGTCATTGAAATAGACTTTTAATCAAGTACTGAACTGATCTATTTTTGGAACGCCTGGGATTACACAGCAAGGTTCATTTGTTCTCTTTTGGCACAATCAAGATTTTATATATAACTTTACTTTTTTTTAAATATATATATAACTGATGCTGCTGAGTGAAAAACTTTGGTTTCATATAGAAAAGTTTCAACCAAACTAAAATATTCCAACAAATCCAGCTCGTCTGTTAGCGTGGCTAGCTGGTGCATGAAGAATGACTGCAGAGGAAGTTGCATTTACCAACGAACATTTTATTGAGTAACCATTTAGCAGGGTCGTTAAAGGACCATACCATCCATTTTGCATGTTTGAGCTTAATATATTCAATTTTCATACATGTTATGTTACTGACAATCATTTCCCAAAGGATAAAACTGTATTTCAGCTTTCCTCATATTTTGCTAAATCTCTTAATCTTTCAAAATCAAATATTCAAGTGATACACCCACCTTAAAAATCCATGTTTCTCCTGCTAATAGTTACACAGCTTTATGAAGTCATGGTCCTTTAAATTTTTCAATAAATGCAGGTATGTTGCATGAAAACTCAGTCAGGTCAACTGGATTCAAGTGTTTAATTCTGAAACGTCTCACCATCCATCCAAATGGCTTCGTCAGTCAGAAATGAATGTACAGAAGGAGGTTAAACCTTCTGTGCCACCGCCTGGATGACTGAGAATCTTCATCAAAACATAAACGCAGGTCTTCTTTTGGTACTATATTCCCTGGTGGAGACATACATTCACTCTGCACTTTTTATTGTACTTAAATGCTAAAATTACAAAACTTCAAAAGAACCTGAATACACGTCTTGTTGGTGATGATGGATTACCTATCCCAAGAACGTTTCAAGTATCAACAAGTTGATTTTAATAGCGTACCAGAATGAACTGAAACCAATGGAGGTCTGGAAGGTAGGAAAAACATTTTTAATTCACCATTCCAGTAGTATACTTTGGGAAATGACTGTCAGTAACCTTGCGTGTTTGAAAATTGAATATAGGCTCAAAAATGCAAAATGGGTCCTTTAAGAAATTACACCCACTGCAATAGAGAGGCTAACTAGCTAAAACTTAGCACAGAAGTAATTCATCTCATAGGTAAATGTGCTCCACCTCCCTGGGACAGAAGTTGATTCCCCTGATGTGTATCCCTCCGCTAGAGGTGCAACTCTTCCCCCAGAAACCAAACCCTCCCCAGCACCAAGAAAACCAGTCCAATCAACTTGCTGCATGTGACAATGCTCATTGGTCAGAAACTCTGGGGGCGAGAGTGAGAAAATCAAAACAGGAAGTTACTGATTTAGTTACTGATTTGACAGAATTAGTTGTAGTCATGATTTCAGCCTTAACTCTGAATGACAGCATGCCATGTTGATTGAAAATTCAGATCATGTTCCCACCACAAATGAACTGCTTTGGCCTCTTTTGGCCACAGTGGGCGCTGTTTAGTAAAAGTTACAAGCTTGATTGAAGGAAATCTGTTAGAAAGCTTTCTGCTGAAGTTGTCGCCATTTTAAGGAGCATTGCTCAATTGCAGAGTGATTGGCTAGAATGATGTACAGTATTCTTACTTGAATTTTAAAAAACAAATCCACTAATGTACATTTATTTTGAAATTAAGAAGAGGCTGAAAATTGCATCGTGCTCACATTTAAACTTTCCAGCCATTTTCTTTTTAATGCTTCAGTTTGCATCGACAGGCTGCTCAGATTGGCGGTGCTGATATCAGCGAAGCAGCTCACGGTACAGTAGGATCAAATTTTATGACTTTCTGGCAACTCTGAGCAGCCATTAATTCCCTGGCAGTGATTTGGCACAATTCTAACCCCGATGTTCCCTGTCAGCCGCTGGTGTTCAGCTCAGCGCTGTGGAAAAGTCTGCAGGTTTGACTGGAATAAAAACCTGCAGGACTGAACACTGCTGGCTTAGAAGGAATGTTGGGAGCAGCTCACCTCTGCGAGTGTTTTCAGACTGGAGTTACAGAAGACTTGACTCTAAAGCACTATCCCAGATGCATGCTACGCTTCAAGCTTTTTGATTGCTGTCCATAGGAGACGGTGCCCAAATGGCCATGGATCCGATGGCTTTCCAGTGGCTTTATGACTTTAAATCTTAATAAAGTGTCTAAATGACTTTCCAGTGCTCTCATTTGGCCTCTCTCTCTCTCTCTCTCTCTCTCTCTCTCTCTCCTGGAGGAACGAGAGCTCTCAGTGCTGGGACGATCTGCCTTGAAGAGCTTTGCAGGTTTTTGCCTTTGAAGGATCTGTACAGCAGGGATTTTCCCACTACTATTCATCACTGCCTGTCTTTTCTGTGTGTGTGTGTGTGTGTGTGTGTGTGTGTAGGGCTGCCACAGGCCTCTCCTGCTATTAGTGGGGATTTCGCCCTCTCTTTGAGGTGGTGATCTGTTTCGTTTTAATAGGTGAGAAGTTGGATTCATTCTGAATCTCCTCCACATTCTGCAAAGATTCACTTGCCCACAGGGCACTGCAGATCATCATGCATCGACCACCATAGCCTTTGGTGTGTGGTGGGTCCGCATGTGTGTTTTTACATTTACCCTGAGATGAGTTCACACTGGGAAGATGGACAGCAGGCAGAACAAGAAGTTAAAAAGGTTTTCAAGTAAACAAACAGCCACATGTTCAAACACCTTTCTGCTTCGTCGCTGCTAATTTTCATGAAGTAGAAGACTATATTTCTCCAGCCTGGTTCTCTTCCATTTGCTGCAATCAGAACTTATAATTGTCGTGTTGATTACACACTTCGTAGCAATAAATGTAGCCAAAGAAGTCTAGACTGCATTCTTTTACATCTCTTCTCAAACTTCTCCTGCAGCATAATTCCTGTATCTACTCCCCTCTGCCTTTACAACCGCTGCCAAGGACTCCTTGAGCAAGATATTGCTCCACTCTCGCTGCTCGGTGGCCGACGGAAGAAAACTACTTCTGAATTTGCCACTTTTGGAGCTGAAGTTCATAAATAAATTAGGAGCTACTAAGCTCTGAACGATCTAGAGTAGGAAATAAATAGTTCCTTGCTCACATTCTCATTGTACTTCAAATACTGTAAAAAAATTTTATATATATATAATGGAAATTTTTATTTTCATGTGATCCAAAATGTCACGTAACAGCAGAAGCAATGGAGGTGATTGTGGAGATTGTTTTCTTTTCTTTTATTTTTTTTAGTTTGTTTTGTGGTTTTGTGATTATTGCGTTGATCGGGAGGAGAAAACTGCGAACTTCATAAAGGATTAGGAGCTAAAAATGGTTCAAGAACAACTGTTCTGGTACCAAAATGGGTTCTGATTCCTTGTTGCTTTCATGAAAAAGTATCAATTTGTGAAAATAGATCTTAATATTAACACAAAAAGCTGGTGTTGAACTTTGCCTTTTTCCGTCCTTCACCATCCATTAAGCTCGTCATGAATTGTAACACGTTTGAAGAGGTATGAAACTCCTAAAAATACATATAATTGCTGTTTGTTTGCCATTCCTCTTCAGTTTCTACATAAAGAAATGAAAACTACAGAATGAGCCCTTCTTCCATGTCGTCTGTCTCAGCAGAGTTACAGAAGTTGGATCTCTTAAATCCTTTCTCTGGAGAGGTAATCTTCCATTCCATACTTGAAGCCAAAAAAACATTTTAGTCGATGTAATTATTCAGCTTTCACAATGCCTGCCTGCGTACCTGGCTGGCCCTCATGCACAGTTATTTGCTCTGCTACCGATTGCTCGTAAAAATAAAAAACACAGTAGGTCGTTACTGCATGTAATCAGGTTCAGATTTGGTTTGTTCAGCAGCTGCACTTTTTTCTTACCATTATGGATTACAGCTCGTTTCCAATTTGGAAGCTGATTGTGCTGACGGTCCGAAATTACAGAGTGCGACATAGAAATGTGTTTTAATAATGCACAATAAAAAGAAACTGTATTCAGTGAGAAATCCAGCGCACACATAATGATTTACAACCATAAACACACCTATACAGTGTGTTAGCACACACATAGATACACACACATTCAGTCTGGCTTTATAGAGATCCTGTATTTCATCTGTGTTGAGGCCCAGGCGACATGGGCAATTATTTCATTACCGCTTCCACAGAATGCTAACACAGTCTCCAAAACACATCTGAGGCTCCGATCACTGATGCTGATCAGAGCGAACAGCTTTCATTTCAAAACAAAACACGGTTTTAATAGAATAATACTGCTGCTTCCTGGAAAAAGAAAAACGTGGTTGAAGGTTAAATTTTCTTCATCTTTGAAAAACCAACGGTGATGAGTTCAAGGTGGTCAGAGTTGAACTGGTGTTTCCATTTCCAGTTCATGTTGTGTATAAGGAGAAAGTGTTTTTACCTGTAAGACTTCCAGAAAACATTCTGATGTTGAATTCGTGCTACAGAGTTGTTAGTGCCAAACATCAGATGCTCATCAGATCAAATCTATGTTGATCATACTGTATTTACATGCAAAGACAACAAGATACTGGCACAAACTGGCTTTATCTGGACTCTTCTTTCTGTTCTTCCCTTTCACTTTTTCAATGATCACATAAACACCATAATCAGACTCAAATCTTGATGATTCCGAGTAAAGCCTGGTACACACTGTGTGATTTTGGGCTGTCCCAGACGAAAGATGACCAACATGAAAGAATCATGGCGATACCTTTAGTCGTGGCTCCAAAACGGTGGTCCTACGTTGCTCTGTGAGAGAGGTTCAAAGATGGCCGCTGTAACAGTCTTACGACCAAAGACAGCCTGCGACAAAATTCTGACAGTGTCAGAAATTTAGGATGCTGCTACAACCTGTCGATTAACCAACCAATAGGAATGCAACATGAAATGACGCGCTGGTTAAAGTGACGCTGTTAATGCTGTTATGAATAAAGTTTGGGAGAAAAACAACCCAAACTGAAGAGATGGAGGCAAAATGTGTGCAACAGAATTTGTGGGACTGTAAGAAAGAAGAGTTGTGGCAGCAAAAGTGTGTTTATATGACGTCTCCTCCAGCTGTTACCGCTCCCGTTACCATGTCCGTTATCGTGTCCGTTTGTAAATGGACGCAGCACAAAGAGAAATAGCAGAGGAATCACAGGTTCTGGCTGAGTAACAAGCCGGTCCACACTCTGCTCCTCCTCTAATTCGGAGGTTTTTTTGATACACAGAAGTCAAAGATTGCTTTTAGCTTCATTATTTTCCACAACAGCGGTGCAGATTGATGAGGCGCCTATGTCATGTTTTCTTTCGACTTGCATNCATTATTTTCCACAACAGCGGTGCAGATTGATGAGGCGCCTATGTCATGTTTTCTTTCGACTTGCATTATAGCCGATCAACGTACAGTCTACACTCATAAAACTCAATGTCGTACCCATGTTTATTATTAGACTCCTGTCATACAGTGTGGCTGCATTGAACTTATAAGATGTCTGTGATCTTACAGTCTGTAGGAGCCATAAACAGGCAAAGACTATGTAACTGTAAGCCGATTTACTCAAGCATGTAAATGGCATCATTTAGCTACGACAGTCTTATTAGGGCCATACAAGACGGAAAAAAAATCCTCCCAAAAAACGAGGGGGGCATTATTTCAAATTTATAAACTCACAAATTTGTGAGTTTTAAAACTCAAAAATTTGCCAGTTTTAAAAGTCCATATGCTTATGATAATTTAATGATTTGATATCATGATAATTTGCACTAAAAGTACAGGTATTTCTTTATTGCTAAATCCGATGGAAAAGTATAATTTAATAAGGTCATGTACTCACAAAAAAAACTCACATATTTGCGTTTTTAAACTTTTGGGTTTTTTTAATTTTCGTCTTATATGGCCCTAATACACCGTCGCACATTAGCTAATAATCAATGTAAGCATTCTGTTTATACATTTCCTCACCTGGCATAATTCTTGTAAGCTGATTAACAAAAGAGTCTTGTATATTCAGCAAATGGTAGAACACAATTAATTCTACTGAGCTGGGCGTTCCGTTATTGTGCATTGGGAGCTGAGCGGTGACGCTCAACCTGGAGACGACACAACCTTCGCTGATGCGCTCAAACTTCAACCACATTCGACTTTCTAACACACAACCAATGAGAGAACATCATATATGATATCAGTAGAAGTGGCACAACAATGGAGGAGAAGCTCATAACCTGAGCAGAGCGATTTCCTGTGACAGCAAGGTTTCATGCACCCAGAAGTGGAGCTTCTTGGCTCAGTTTCTTCTCTGGAGTAGATCAAGATCAAGATCCTTCTTATGCATCGCTGCAAAATGTGGCTTTGTCTACCCTGGGTGCTTCTTGTTGACACGTGTTGCTATACTTCGTTCCATGTGCTGACCAAGACGCAGGACATCAGGAGTGTAGGCAGTGGCGTGAGCGAAACGCAGATTCAAATACGCTTATCAAGCAAAAGTATCCTTACTCTGCACTTTCTGTTAACCACAGTACAGAAAGACAGTAAGCAAAAGTATCCTTACTCTGCACTTTCTGTTAACCACAGTACAGAAAGACAGTACATTTACACACAAATATATTGTGTGTAAATGTACTGTCTGTGTGCAGAGTTGTCCAAAAGACATGCTTGTATTGAGCGGGAGACTTTCTAAGAAAAATTCCTATAAATTTCCTGAACCCCAATATCTTCTGATTGAGGTTTGGAAAAGTTTGGACTTTTAACCCATAAAATCCTGCTTTTCTCTTCACCGTCTGTCTCTTTCCTCACCCCTTTTGTCATTTCTCTTTCTTCTCCTTCACATACAGATTTGTTACCAGTTCAAAGCACAAAGAAAGGTCAGCGAGGGAGCATGTCAGTCAGACAAGTTGTCACCCAAATGATGACAAACTGGCTGCCTCTCTGCTCGCCTCCCGATCAAGTCCAGACCTGGCTTTCCTGCACGCATGCTTCCTGTAAACGGAGATCGATGGAGCTCTCACTGACTTAGCTCAGTCACGTCATCAGCTTTCTGTCCGTGAAGCATTCACAACTACATTCAAACCGATATGTGTTTGCTGGTATTGGCTTTTCCTAAACAACTGTTAATTATCAAATATTGAATTTCAACTTCCATGAAAACAAAATTGGTGTTGGCATCAGCCTCCTCCTCCTCCTCTGTGTGCAGGATACAGAACAGAGATCCTTCACCTGTTTCTGATCTTGACTCAGCTAATGACCCTCCTGCCTCTCCTTCGGGCTTGTTTCCAGGGAGACAAATATCATGTAACCCAACACTGTGAGTCTTGCAACAACATTGTCTTTATCGACGGCGATGGATGGAATTTTCTCGTTTCACATCTTGAAGCCGAGAGAATATGAAAGAATGCATTTCCTCCTGCTGAACGTTCAGCGTAACATGAGGCAAAATATTTTCTTTCATGCTATTTTAAGCCTTTGTCTTGCTTTCCTATTCGATGTTTAGTGACTTTATCCATACATGGCTATCCGTACATGGCAGACTCTGAGCTTTCACTACAGAATGTGATGTTCAAGAAAAACCATGCAGAATATTCAGATTTTGTTGCTTGTAATTATCTGGAATTTCTGATTTTATTGATTCCTTGCTTGACCTTCCTCACCAGCCACTTATTTTGCGTCTAATGCTACTTTTACAGTTCAGGTTTAGATGCACAATTTTATTTATTTATTTTTTATTATTATTTTATTTAAAAGCTATATCTTCAGTTTTTTTTAGTGGACCATACCTGATGCCAAATCTGGAACAACCCACGAGAAGAGAAGAGAAGAGAAGAGAAGAGAAGAGAAGAGAAAGATGAGATGAGATGACACTTTATTGTCCGTTTCCACGGAAATTTGTTTGCGTAACATGTCCAGCAATCAATGCAATAAGATAAAAATGCAGTAAAAACACTCAGCAATACAGTAAATAGAGAAAAGAGAGAGAAAAGAGAAAAAAGACAGGTGGAAGAAAACATCTTGTATTTCAGTTCAAATGTTCAAGTGCTCATATGAGCATTTCATTTCTGAGATGGAGGTAAACAAACTGCTGCAATAAAGAAATGAAAATATAAATAAGAGAAATAATTAAGCTGCTACTTTCCAAATCCTCTTTACAGATCCTCAATGAGTTCATGATATTTTAAGGTAAAGAAGAAGGATCAAAATACTTGCTGCAGTGTGGACGTGTGCGGTAATGATCATTGCTACATCGTTTATATGTGGACAAAGTGACAGTGTCGCATTTTATGATATATGAGGCAAAATAAAATGGCAAAGAATTTCTCTCTGTATCATTATTTCCACATACAATGTGGATCTGAGAAAATGGATTTGAGAATATCAGATTCCATGTGTTTTTGTCACAGGAAGAGGAGAAGCAGTTTTTACTTAAACAAGTTAGCAAATCAATTCTAAATGGACCAGCAGGTAGAATTTGTTTAGCATTTGTCAAATAAAGCCAAATTCATCAAAAGGCAGGTAAAACAGGAAAATGGCTTCAACAAACAACACAACAGCAACGAGGCTTAGAAGAAGGGAAGTGGCTGGTGTATGTAGAGGGCTGATAAAGAATTGGGATCAGGTGTGTCAGGTGATGAGCAGAGATGGAACAGCTGGTGGACAGGTGGAGAACTGCAGTTTCATGACATTTTTTACTTTTCACATGTATTCAGCACATATCTGATATGTGCCACGTGTATCTGGTGGTGTAGAAAGAGTCATTAATGTTAATGTATTTTTGAGTCGTTTTAATATAGAAAGTCATTTGATGCTGGACAGGTCACATCACAGAGTAATTTGATTCAATATCAATGAAAATTTTAGGAATACTGGTATCAGTCTGGCTTAGAGACTCGAGATTTTCAAGTTGAAATAAACTTGTTTTTATGGCATACAAGAACAAATTTTCTGGAGGACAAAAGCAAGACAAACATATGAAAGGTGGACCCTGCTGTGATGAGGACAAAATCCCTGGCTGAAGCTTTAATTCTGATTCGTTGACAGTCCTGTATTTATTCCCATTTGGTCACAAAGCCATTTGAAGCAGCAGGGGTGGGGGTGTTAGTGGGGGGGGCAGAGGTAAAATTCAAACTTTAAGGCTAAACCACAAGGTTTGTGTAAAAAGCAAATCTGGACCTGAGATGGCAAATGCAAGCAAAATAACCCGACTCATTTTCTTTTCTTTACCGCAAGCTTCCTTCAGGCGGGGGTCCGCCAAGTTGCAAATTAACGTTGATTTAAAAACAACAGGAGCCTTTTGTCTCGGAGGGCTCCAGTTTTTTTTTTTCTTTTGACCATANGATTTAAAAACAACAGGAGCCTTTTGTCTCGGAGGGCTCCAGTTTTTTTTTTTCTTTTGACCATAGAGCCACTTGGCTCCATGTCTTGTTATTTTTCCACGCATAAAACTTTCATGATGAAATAAAGCAGAGAAAGGATGCTCACTAAGGCCTTTCCCTGCTATCGCTCATGAACCTGTCTGTCTCTCTTTCTGTCTCACTCTCTGCATCATTCTTTGTCTCTTCTATCTCCAACTTTTTCTCACCATCTCCTCTCCATGTCTGTCTTCATCTCTTTTCTCTCTTTGTCTTTCATCTGTCTCATTTTCTTCCCATTTCATCTGTCTCCGTCTCTTTCTGTTTTTCAGTTCATTTAAACGCAATTAGCAGACCATTTCTTGACGTCAAACCCCAAAAATCAATCTTAATGATGAATATCAGAAACACTCCTGCAATCTATGTCATTCTCTTTCTCAACCATCTTCCTCCACACACACACAGACACACACACACAGGCTCAGGTTCCCACACATGTCAGGTTTTGGATTCATTCTGGAGGCTGATAAAGATGAAGTGTGTCTGGGTCATTTCCACAAGGATGTTGGTTTTTTGGCAGAGTGTTGCTTCAACGTCGATATCTGATATTCTGATTCTGATGTCTCTGTGAGCTGTCGTGTCCCTCAGGCCACATATAGTTTTGTGACTCCATGTCCCCATGTTGTCAGTTTGGGCTGATTTAAAGGTAGTTGGATTTCCTGTCACACAAAGTTTGTATTCCAAATGACACGTAACGTCAAGGTTAATTGTGTAACGACACGTTGAGCCGAGTCTGTGAAGTCATGTGAAGTAGCGGTATCAGATGTCTGACTGAGAGGTGTTTGGCAGAAAGTGACAGGCTGATTTCACTCCGCCACACGTCTAACACACTGAAACACAGACTGACTGACAGGATACATGAAAGAGGAGAAAGTGGGAGTTCCTCTGCCATTAGATGAAGGGTGAAAGGAGAAGAAGAAGAGGGCGAAGTCATGATAAATGCTTTCTACAATCACATCATGGTGCATTTGGAGAGTTTGATGTCAGAAGTTCATGACGATACAACGGTAACCTGAGAACGCTTGTGTCTGTGTGGTGTGTGGTGGAAGACTATAATTACAGAAATAATTGAGTCGGAACGAGAAATTAGCTTCGCTCAACTCAGTTTTGGCTTAAAAGCAGGACAGGGTATGTGCACGTGAACAGAAACGGGTTAATTAGCATCAGTGAAAGCGGAGAAGCACAGTTCTAACTCCACAAGAGAAAAGGTTGCAGAGCGTCATATAATTGCTCTGTAACACCTCAGAGGCTGAGACTGTCTGGATTCTGTCGGTTTAATGCTGATGCAACAGGCACAGCTGCACACATTTGGCAGCACCCAAGCACCCATAATGATAAAAAGCATCACATGGAATGTATAAAATAGCTGCTGATGTATGTGGATTTGCTGAAACGATCCCGTAAAGCAGAGGCCGGAATTTCTGGAGACATACAATGACACAGTCAGCTGACTAAAGCTCACAAACTACTCATGAGACAATCGAGACCAAGTCATGGCTGCTGAACAATATGGAGTTCATAAACGAAATGCCCATTTTACAGTTTCCATGCCAATGTTTCATGCAGAATTAAAGGACCATACCATCCATTTTGCATGTGAGTCTAATATGTTCAATTTTCTTAGATGTTACGTTACTGACAATCATTTCCCAAAGGATAAAACTGTATTTCAGCTTTCCCGATATTTTGCAAAATCTCAATTTTTCAAAATCAAATATTCAAGTGATACACCCACCTTAAAAATTCATATTTCTCCTGCTAATAGTTACGCAAAATTATGAAGTTCACGGTCCTTTAAATTTTTCTATAAATGCAGGTCTTCTTTTGGGACTATATTCCCTGGTGGAGGCATACATTCACTCCACGCTTTTTGATGAGCTTAAACGCTAAAATTATGTAACTTCTAAAAAAACCTGAATACACATCTTGTTGGCGATGACGAATTACCTATCCCAAGAATGTTTCAAGTACCAACAAGTTGATACTTCTTTAACATTTTTAATTCACTGTTCTAGTAGTATGCTTTGGGAAATGATTGTCAGTACCATTACGTGTATGAAAATAGAATATATTCCGCTCAAACATGCAAAATAGATGGTATGGTCCTTTAATTTCAAGTTTAAAACAGATATGCATTATTGTCCAAAACAGAGAGAACCATGTGTGTCCGCAGACGCTTAATTCTCTCCCTTTGGGCAATAATGCCACTTTTTTTTTTTTTNTTTTTTTTTTTTTGTGAAGGTGATGCTGTTTTAGGGTGGATAGTATATGTTATGATAAGCTGGGATGTGGATATCAACACTTTCCTTTATATTGCATTTATTTCATTGGTTGTGTTCGGTTTGTGCTGCTGATGCTAAATCACCTTCAGGACAGACGTGGCTCCATGGGACGATCTTGGGGGCGGAACTTCCAATACATTTTTCCTGTAAAGTGTGCACGTTGAGCTATTTGTGCCCACGCGATCCCTTTAAAGCCTGTTAAAGTCTGTTTGTTTCTCTGCCATCTGTGATCTGAAAGCCTCCTGCCTCCTTCTCTTTTTCACTCAGCAGCTCTCAGAGACAGAAAGCAGTTCACTAAACCCTCTCATCGCCGCTCCAGTTGTTCCCGTCTCCAGCGCTCTTACTGGCCTTTTTGATAAATACCATGACGAGTCATAGACATCAATCCCGCCATACCATATTACTCTCAACATGATGGAGTGTGTGAAAATAGAGGACAAATCTAGGGCCCCTGACTAAGTATAGCGCCATATCCTGTAAGATCTCTTCAAAAATCAGGCATACCATCATGGATTCATGAAAAGAGCACATTTACAGACATGAAAAAAGACCTGTTTCACCAGACTTTAAGCGTGGCAGCCAAGGAAAACAATGTGCCTCGCCAGCAAAACTGAAGTCTGTAATGTCCCGGCTTAATTCCATTCTCTCGCGTGAAAAGAGAATAAAAGTTCAGGGCTGGCTGGAAAGCTTGGTGTGTCCGAACGGTGTGCGAATGACAGATGCACTGACATGCAAAGTATCACTCCGCACGAAAATCAACTTAAGGCTAAATCACACCACAGGCGGTCGGTCTTAGCAACGGCCAAAGTACATCACAGTGATCTGACAAATGATTTACAGGCAGAGAGAGAGAGAGAGAGAGAGAGAGAGAGAGAGAGAGAGAGAGAGAGAGGTGAGTATACAAAGACAGTAATAACATGTGGGAGAGAGAAAGATGGAGGGCACTCGGTGCCAGTCGTCAATCTATTTGATCCATTAACGTGGAGAGTAACAGCCTCGCTGACTGAGGGATGATGGGAAAATGGCCCTTCTGTTGGGCAGCCCTTGAAGTGATGGATAGTTGCGTGGACAGAGCGCAGCGCTATATGACCGATTCCTCCCTCCTCAACTCATCGTGGGCATAAACAACAGGGGCCCTTTCCTGTACAGAGGGCACTTTCACAATACAGAGCCAAACCAAAGTGTATGAACCGTATTGTGTTAGATTATATCTCGCTGTGTCTCACCTTTAAAGGTTCCTGCCTCTGTAAAAAGTACTAAAGCGGTACAAATTGCAATATTTTATGATGGCCAGAATTATAAAGTAATGGACTCATCAAAGGGATTAGACTTTTTCTGCTCTGTGTCCATTATTTTCTGTCTATGAAGGTTCTCCTGGAACAGATTCAACTCCAATGACCTTCACATCACTGCCATGTGACAATAAGTGAATGACTCTTAGAGGATAAATACCAATTTACTTTCCACTACTGACAAAAGTATGTCTCATCTGTCTGGATGGTAGGAAAAACAATTCTGATATTTACCGCTCTGGTAGTACGTTTTGGAAAATGGTTGGCAGCAGTACTTGAAGTGGACAAAAAAAAAAAAAAANAAAAAAAAAAAAAAAAGTTACCAGTACTCTCCTTATCCATGTGCTGGTCATATAAATACATGTATATAAACGTGTATTTACATGGTCCCCTGATTTAATTCATCCAGCTGCAACCTTTGCTATTGTTTTCCTCTACATTCTCTGCAGTAGAGTACAGAAGATTTATGAGAGGTTCCGGTACTCCTGAAAATGTCCTGGTACTTTGAAATGAAAATCACAGAGGTCCTGGTGTTGCGCCGAAATCTGCTTCCCTGGCGAAAATTGCATCCCCACTTCTGCCGAGATTTACATCCCCACTGTAAATAATTTTGTGAAAATGAAGGAATAAAATCAAGTGAAGAGCTCACATTTGGTGCTGTTTGGATGTGACAGGGTGAGTTTGGTGCATGTGAGCCTCCTCAGGGCTGAGAAAGGACAGGATGCATTTTTCGGCAAGTGTTCTCTGCCGAGATTTGCATCCCCAGTGTAAATAACTTTCTGAAGATGAAGAAATGAAATGACGTAAAAACTCATATTTGGGGTTATTTTTGTGAGACAGGGTGAGTTTGGTGAATGTAACCCTCCTCAGGNAAAAACTCATATTTGGGGTTATTTTTGTGAGACAGGGTGAGTTTGGTGAATGTAACCCTCCTCAGGACCGAGAAAGAAGGGGATACATTTTTCGGCAGAAATAACGAATAAAGAAGAGTGAATCTGAAGCTCTGCTGCCCAGTAGACTTACTGTAGTTATAATTTTTATTGCCTCTAAGAAGTGCCATAATCACTGTTTGATAAAAGTTATTTAAAGGAATAAATATTGCCTTGGATATGATCCATTGTCTGCAGGTGGGGATGCAATTCTCGGCAGGAATGCAGTTTTCAGCACAACACCGATACTCCTGAAAATGTCCCAGTACTCTGAAATGAAAATCACGGAAGTCCAAGTGCTGCGTACCGGTGAGTACCGGCCCACTACAACCCTGGTTGGCAGTTGTGTAGCATGTATGAGGATTGTATTTAGTGAGCTGAAACATTAGGGCCTCCCCTGCAGCAATCGACAGAACAAAACAAATTAAGAGTCTAATTGCTATTCTGGAAGTAACACCAATACAAAAATCTAAGCCAAGGTCTGAAGTTGTTGCAATTTCATGCGTATCCAGTCCTCCTCCTTCTACAAAACCAAAGTCTGGAGACATTTAACAAGGTGAAGCCAAGTACGAGCACGGGTCTGCTCCTGAAGTGAGAAATCGACTGGAGGGTCTGGTGCTGTGAACCGTTCCCATTGGCAAAGGAAGATATGCAGTCCTGGCTGATTTCTGCAGCTGGTCCAGAAGCCTGAGATGTGAATAATAGGTGCAATTTGAGATCGTTGTCAATTTTTCAAATAACTGACAAACACATCATGGATGATTGTTTTCAGACGGGGGTCTCTGAGGAGGAATTGCCAAAACAACCCGCCTGCTAAATTGCAGTCTTGAAAAACACATGAAGAGAGTGATCACCATTTACTAATGAGAGCACTCCTCAGACGTGAGGGAGAAAATTCAGGTCCATCCTTCACACACTCGTATAGTAACACGAGATTTAGGCTGCAGCTATAAAAGCTCCAGTGAAACTACATTTTCTTCTGATTGGTGAGAGTTAAATCTGAGTCTCTCAGACTGAGTGAAAATCTGATTAAGCATCTGGTGAGCAGCAAACTCATTTTTCAAAAGTGCTCACTGTACTTCCTGTCTGCAAACATTTCAAGTTGTGCCTGTCTTTCTTTGGTTTTTGACTTCAGCACCTACAATTTCTATCTTAAGTTCTGGTTTCTCACTTTGCTTTTGTGCAAAGGGATTTCCCCAATTCTTTACTCCTACCATAATGAATCTAAATTTCCTCTTTAAAGCCAATCCATCTTCTGGCTGTAGCCTACAGTGCATCAGTCAGACAGTTAGCTTAGCACAATGAGATGTTAGCTTATAGTTAAAGAAAGAAAGAAAAAAACCCAAAACTATTTTCCTAATTGGGCCGCTTGAGGAAAAGCGTGTCAGGGCTGAGATCCATCATGCTGATTGCTGGCCTTGTCTGCGTGGAGCCACATGGGGGTGGTGCTATGTGGGGTTTGTTGGGGTTCTTGTGGTTTTGGATTCTGCACAGGCTAGTTGGCTCTGCAGAGGGAAGCATCGCACAGCCACTCATTACCTCGGTTAGTCATCAACCCCGCTGTCTGCAACGGGATGATAAATGAGCAGCTCCTCATGTGTGGCACCAGGTCAGGCCAGTATCGATGGACGGGCGCAGACAGCGGGGAGAGGCCGAGCGAGAATCAAACACACCTCAGAGAATATGTGAAGGCTGTCAGGGAATTTATACCTGGAGCTCCTCCCGTGAAGCAGGAGACGTGAGCATGGACGATCATGTTTTTAAAATATCAACTTCAAATCAACAGAACAAACAGAAGCAGAATGACTACTGTGCAACGATTTGAAATGAAACATCAATAATGCAAAGATGTGGCTGATATTGATTATAGAATTTCTATTTGCAGGAGAAATCTTAATTTCACAGTGTTTAATTACTTAAATTGACTGATCTGCACCTTAACAAAACCTCTTTGCCCATATTCTCTATTTTTTCTCTTAACTTTTGAGCAGTTGCATATTTTGTGAGCCGTACACACATGTACACTCCTTCTGTGTCTGACACACACACACACTGTGTGGTGATGCTGTCAACAAGTTGTCCAGGTACTGTGGGGAATAAATAAATGCAGCTGAATTTTCCTCAGATGTCAAATGTTGGTTTTTCATGCTAAAGTCTGGCAAATTGCTGTGATTTGCAGTCATAAATTTATCATACATAAATTTCCTCTCTGACTGCAGCAACTCCAGCATTAATGAATGAGACGACCGGATATCTCCCAGCGAGTGTGTGTGTATGTGTGTGTCTGTCAATTCTGCTTGAGATGACGTTGATGTGTTCTGAAGTGGCATACTATGCTCACTACGAGGGAGGTATGGCACAGAGTCCAGACTGGGAGCAGTGTGTGTGTGTGTGTGTGTGTGTGTGTGTATGTGTGTGTGAGACTTGGCAGACATCAGACCAGGGGATGTCACAGCCCTCAGACTCTCACACAAACACAAACATCCACATCCACATCCACCAACAGTGAGCATGAATGGTCATTCAGCTCCAGCCAGCAGTATGACAACAAGTCAAAGGGAGGAGGAGGAGGAGGAGGAGGATGAAGGATGGAGTCTCAGGCCAAAAGAAACATGGTGGGCTCATCTGTCCTCCTCCCCATCCTGATGAGCACCCCAGGCAAAATATTCTGTGAATGAGAACATATTTTGGGGGGCTACAGGAGGAGGAAGTGACTCATCTATGATGTCATATTGGATGAAAAAAATATTAAATGGGTCTCAATGAGCAAAAGAGGACGTGAATTCGGTCTGCTACTTCTATTACTGTACAACAGCGCTGGTTCTCAAACAGGACCACTCACTGTGCTTGAAGGCATTAAAAGGACCATACCAGTGGTTTAGCATGTTTGAGCTCAATTACTACATAAAGTATGCAAACAAGCATGTGACCAATACCGCTCGCGTAGCAACTGTGCTGAAGTGTATGCGTAGTTAAAATCAAGTACAATCCTATGCTGTTTATATGCTTTAGTAATGAGTTTAGATATTACATGTTAAATATTACAAGCTGCTAATGTTGTAAAATCATCAAAAGCAAAGTCAGAACGACATTAATTTATCTAACCCCATTAAAACCAATTACTCAACCCCACGCTGAGTGATGTGTGTGTGTGTGATTACTCCCCAAGTCCAGACTGATGCTATCATTAAACACGCCACCAGTGTTTTCCTGAAGGGGATCCCGGTCCCAGTGGAGCCCTTCATCCCTGCTGCAGCTCACAGAGTCCCTGCAGCAGGTATTTTAATAGCTGTCTGACCTGTGGTGGCTCTCAGCTCCTCACCGTCTCTCACAGGGATGCCACTGTGCTGCATCAGAAATCCAGCTTAACTTTAAAGTCAGGAGGTTCTATCTTATCTGTTGCTTTGTTGTTGGTTGGTTGATCGGTTTGTCTTTGTCCTCAAAAGGTTCTGCACAGATTTTGGCAAGCGTTGGTGGAAAAGACAAATTAAATGCAGCAAATCCACATCTACTGTCTTCTGCACACTGCTCTTTCTTCTCGTTTCTCCTTCCATTAAGGTAAGGTAAGGTAAGTACTTTTATTGATCCCCAGTGGGGAAATTGGTTATATAAAAGACCATACACATCAAAACACATTCAGTTGCACGCTCAAGAAGGGCATAAGAAACCATTCAGCAAAAACCGCAAAAACGCGACAAGCAGGAGAAATGGTACAGATACAGCCAAGTACTGCTATATATTCTATAAAAACTACCCATATAAAAAATCCATACCAGTAAAAATCATCAAATAATTAAAAAGCACCAATAAAAATAAAATAAATAAATAAATAGAATAAAATTAAAAAAAAAAAAAAGCCAGTTCCTATGACTAAAACCCAAATGCCACAGCAAAGGGAAAAGTACCCAATAGTTAGTAAATTAATAAATACATACAAATCCAACAGACTAAAAACTCTACAGTGCCATTATTCCTCCTCTGTGCCTTTAGAACTGTTCTGCTCTATGACCTCTAACCTCACTTTCATTACCACTTGCCACATCAACAGCAAATCTGTTGTAACAACCCAAATATCCTCAGCATGATCTCCATGCCTATAGGGGCTTCAGGATTAAATATCAGACTATCTGACCCAATCAGCGTTCCTTTTGAGGGAACTGAACTCTCCTTTTAGAAGAAAACAGAATGTAATCTATGATGTTGCATATTAAAGATTCTTTCTGTTGTTTGTCATCAGTACTGGTGAGCTTTATTGTTTCTTGGCTGCCTCTCGTTGGCTGTGCGCTTTGAGGCGTCACCATCTGTCATCCAGCAGCAGCGCTTCATGCCTGCGTCCTCTCTCGGTCTCCTCCCATTGCAGAAACAGCTGTGGACCGTGAACCGTGGAGTACGGGTCTGCCACGGATTACCGGGATACCGGCCTGAAGTCTGGTTGGGCATCAAGAGGCGCATTTTGATTCTTTCGGTTTTTACGCGCACAGAAATTTCCTCCGAGGTCTCTGTGAATGGAATAATTTCCCTGAACGTCAGAAATGGCGCGTCTGTTTTTACGCATCCTGCATGTGTTGCTGATTGTGGAGTCCACCTGGGGTAAAGGAGCGTCTGAGGATTCCGGTGAAGCCGTGCGTCACGCCGCCGATGCCACAAAGGCTGCAGAACAGCGTGTCTTTGCGCACGAAAGCACAAACCGGGACATGGTCTCCATCAACATGTTTAAAGTGTACGAGAAGTACGGCAAAGAGCCGCAGAGCCAGAGGAACGGAAACACCGTGAGAAGCTTTAAAGCTGTCCCCGGTGAGTCAACTCACCACTTTATTCCTCCCATTAACAGCCTTAGTACACTGGAAACGAGAAAAAAAATACTAAATAACAGAAAAAAACATTGTCTAATGTTTAAAATAGCCATACATTTTTTAAAAAATTAGCTATACCATTATATATATCATCAGTGCTCACTGCGTGTTTAAATCTCTGCAGACATCTTTAGATATTCATCCACTAGTGAATGCTGACAAAATGAGTGAAAAAAAATACCCTAATTTCATAAATTTGTTTTTAATTATTATAGAATAAGTAATGTTTTGAAGCATCCTATACTGTGTTAATCAATCCATAATCAGTAAAGATGTAACAGTTGGACTAAAAAAGGCAGTTAAACTGATATCCAGACTGTTATCATAATAAAATAATATTTACTGCAAAATAAACCAAAAAAAAAAAAATCTGTTTCTCAGAAAGCAAGCAGAAATCACTTTGAAATTTTTTATAGGCTGAAGACATTTTAAAATGGGATTAATATAGACTATATCTTACAAACCTCTTCAGTCCCACTAAAGGTTCATAAAGTTAGTAGTTTTAGTTTGTTTGTTTCTTTTTTATTACAGATGTATCTCAGTGTGCTTTCAAAAAACAAATCTGTACAAGAAACAAACTAAAGGCAGAAAATTTAGAGTAAACATAGAAGGTGACATGCAGCCTGACCCTGCATCTCATCACCGGGAAATTTAAACATCCTAAACGCAGGTGTTTTGCCAATCACAGAGTTGTTCTCGCTCCCCTTTGGCCTGAACATCTTCACCTCCATGCTCCGTCAGTCTGGTGATTTAGTGAACTGAGGGACTTAAGTCTCCACACCGTTAGTTCCTCAGTAGCAGCAACATTGTAGGTGTTAGACAAGAGCCTATTATCACACCCAGGCAGCGGCTGCACAGGGAAAAGCCTCGGCAGGGCTCTTTCTCCTATAAGCATTTCCATATGGTGCAGACCTACTGGACCGAACTGATGTTTGTCTTTCAGGCTGCGGTGGAAGTGTGGGAGACAAGGTTGAACTTCAAGAGTATTACCATCTCGGATGAGGTTTTGGTCATGCGTGAGAGAAGCACTTAACCGTGCTGCGCTTAATATTTTCCATGCTGCTGCTTATGTCAGTCAGATGTGTCGGGTCACATTTTTTCTGAAGATTTATTGGATGGTGTTATTTGTGTCAATCTAAAGATCGGCACAAAGATGCTGAGGGAGAAAAAAATCAAAAGAGAGGAGGAGAAGGTTCAAGGCAGCAACATGATTGCTTCCATCATCTTTATTGTTCATCGCAGAGAAGGATCCTTCAGGGCTTTGAGCATCTGTTGGACAAAACATCTGTACGACTGAACTATCAGCACCTCAGCACAAACACGTCACTGTCGCTGAGTGAAAAGCTGAAGCTGCTGTTTTGGTGGTTCTCATGTTTTCGGTTCAATTGAAGCTTTTTATGGATTGAAAAAAATATGTCCCTTTGTTACAAATTCATCAGACAAAGTAAAAATAAAATGCATTACAGTCAGGCACAAATAAGACATGCAGGTTTTTAACACCATGCAGGACTTGTTTTTTCTGGCCATCTCCTTATTCTTCTCATTTATTTCTGTTTTCCCAGGAGTCTCTCAAGGGAAAGACGTGTTCCAGTTTAACCTGTCCTCCATCCAAGAATCAGAAGTCATCCTGTTCGCCTCCTTTCACTTCCTCTACAAGCGTCCCCGCCACCACCAGCGGACTTGGCGTTTCCGAAGGCCTCGTCACCCGTCCGGCAGCCTCCATCCACCTCCTCCTCCTCCTCCTCCTCCTCCTCATCATCACCATCATCATCCCTCCCCGCAGCTCTTCTTCCATGGCACATCCCCAAACTCAGCTTTCGCAACACCGCTGGGAAACATAACTCTCTCTCCTTTCAAGAGAGGCTCTTGGCAAACCAGGGACGTCACGGCTGTGGTGAAACATGCCAGAGATGTCAACGAGCTTGTATTCATGGTGGAGTTTGATATGGGATTTGTTGCAGCTCGGCTGCAGCAGAGGAATCCTCACAGCCAAGAGCGCCTGTCGCCAGCCAACCAGCCATATATTCTGCTATACGCTGATGACCGAGCTATAGATGAGCCTAACAGCGTGGCCATGTCGCTCCAGCGGTACGGACCCTTCCCTGTAGGGGAGGATGCATCCCTTTCTGCCTCAAGGATCCGGAGGGAGCTTCCTCTCCAGATCCAAACTAATGACATTCCAGAGGTCCAGTTCAACACCTTCAAGAACCATGAACTGTGGCAGAGCACCTATTTCCCCACTAAAGCTAAAGAAGCAGTCAAACCCGGGCGGAAGCAGAGCCAGGAGAGCGGTGAGGGCCTGAGTAAGCCCCAGGTGCTGAGCTTCGATGAGAGAACCATGAAGAAGGCTAGAAGGAGGCAGTGGAGCGAGCCCAGGGTTTGCTCCAGGAGATACCTCAGGGTGGACTTCGCTGACATTGGCTGGAGCGAGTGGGTTTTGGCCCCCAAGTCATTCGATGCCTATTACTGTGCGGGAACCTGTGGATTCCCCATTCCTAAAGTGAGTCAGACAGCCAGTGTGCTGCACTTTTATTACTGGATTCACTGTCTGAAGATCAAGACTGACTTTATTTTAAGGGAAATTACAGGATGGTATAAAAAAATGCAGCTAAATAACACTGCAAGCTGCACGTTCACATTCATATACTGTCCACACACACAAACCCACACTCTGCATGCATGCACGTGTTCTTAAACACTCAGTGACTACATTAACTGCAGACACATGTAATTTGATGCACAGTCACATCAGTACACTAAGTATTATCAGTATAACACAGTACATAATTTTATATATGTGCTATAAATAATTAGTTATTGCTGACCGAAGTAGCACTTGACACTTTTCAAACCCTTCTAGTATATTTTATTACATTTGTAAATGTAATCTTTATTACCTCCAACAAGGAGGTTATGTTTTCACCCACGCCTGCTGCTTTGTTTATTAGCACAATTACTCAAAAAGTTATGAAGTTATTTAATGAAAAGTGGGAGGATGGAACATGGCTCAGGGAAGAACCAAATTCATCAGCACATCCAGGAATTTTAATAATGATTTCTTGACATTAGGAGATAGACTATCAATAGGTGCAATTTTTTCTGGATCTGGATAAATTTTAACGACTGGTTCTTATGGCAAATGAAACACTTATTTCTTCTTATTATTATTATAGTTGCTTCTTTCTCAGTATATTAAATAAATAATAATATAATAAACAACTGTGAATAAAAGAAAAGGCAAGTGGCTAAGTCCACAACCTAAACATTATGGTACTTTTTGCATATTTTGTCACTTGTGCATATAAATATTTAACAGCTCTTTTCAAGCTCATGTTTGATAATAGTGATTCATGACCAATTCCTTTTATATCACTTACTTCCTCAGGTGGCGCGTCCCTCCAACCATGCCACCATTCAGAGCATCGTCAGAGCTGTGGGAATCGTCCCCGGCGTTCCTGAGCCGTGCTGCGTTCCAGAAAAGATGAGTCCCCTCAGCGTGCTTTTCCTCGACCCAAACAGGAATATGGTGCTGAAGGTTTACCCCGGCATGTCTGTGGATACCTGCTCCTGTCGGTAGAACCGGAGCCACCAGACCTGCAGTCAACGAGGAGGACAAAACTATAGCTTCAGGAAGGCATTTAGCTGACTGACATTTAGATGACCAGCAGGGCTATCGATCTCCAGTCTCAGTCTTGGATCTGATCTTGGACTTGTCTTGATCTGATTGGACATTGTCTCAACTTTTTTCCTGCTTTTCTAACAAATTTCAAAGGTGTTTTTCTTCAGCTGGTCCATCTCCAAAAACTGCACTTATAGAGAGGTCTGTGCTTGTAATGGTCTTCAGACCTCTCTGTACTGATTAGCTGGATGATGAAGGTTTAGACAGGCCTCCTCCCGCTAAATCTGCATCTGCCTTGATCTCCTTTGATCTTTTTCATATAACATATGAAGTGATTTTTGCCTCCTTTGGTCTTGGATAAAACTTATTTTGCTCCAGTCTTTGTCTGGACTCTGAGAATTGATTCAGACTTGATTAAAAACTGAATTTTGGACTTTTGACACAAACTGATAACTTGCACATTGACTCACAGCCTCAGGAGAGTTTTGGATAATGAGCCTACATTAACACCAAACCACATTAACCATTTTCATGTAAATAGTGAGTTGCTAATACAAACTTTCCTGTGGCTTGCGACTGAGCGTCTCATTGTCTTTGAAGGCTCCTATATATTACCAAGAAATATTATCTACGCATGAGAAGCAAAAGTTTCTTTTAATTGTATTTTAATGTTTATATATTGTATATACTGGTTGTATTTTGACACATACTGGGATTTAATGTAACAGAACCGTGTTGCAGCTTGGATTCTTGTTCATTCCCACAGAGGAAAAATAGTGCAACGCTACCACCTGCTGTGTCTTTTGGGAGAATCCAAGAAACTTTTTAACCAAGAACTTTCCTTATTACATAAATGTATCCCAGATAACATGTACAGTTTTTAATATGTACAGTAATGACAGCAGATTTCCACAGTAACTAATATGGGATATATAGAGTATGTATCCACCCTTATAATTGTGTATGGGTTCGTTGTATGATGTTTGCTTTAGCAAGTAGATATAGTATATGCTTTGTATGGAAATAAACTGAATTGTACATACAGTCAATGATACCTGTTTAATTTATTAGGATTTATAAAACAAATGTTACTATATGCTCTGATTTATTGGTTTATTGATATATCAGGCTGACCTTGATCACATCCAGCCAGTCATCATGTATCCTAAGCTTCTCTACTATTAAATGGCCACGGTTGGTCACTTTCCACTAAAATAAATTTATCTGCCTGATTTCAGTGGAGAGATTTAATTTGCCATTTAATTTGCCATCCACATGCTATTCCTGTGTCTTTCCCACCCTGAAAGTTCAAACTGGAATTGTGAAGGTAACATTTATCCCCATGTGGGAGCCATGTTCATAAATGATATTGAACGCAGACATATGTAGTTGCATCACCAACAGGCCCAGACTGAGGTGGGGATAAAATGCCAGGAGACTGATATTAGTACAGTATCTAAAAAGTTGTGTCCCATTTTATTACTACACACAAATTTTGCCGAGAATAACCAGATGATCTCAGTTTTGCAGCAGATCGTTCTGAGTTCAGTTATCCTGCTGTGTTTATTTTCCTCCTGCATGTCCACATTATTTACTATACCCATGCCAATGGACTTTGTCATCTTCTTTCATTTATTATGATCGACTGCATTGATTTCCACAAGAAAGGATCTTGTAAAGCATGAAAAGGACATAACGAAAGCATTTTTATGAAACCCGGCATGAACCGAGTACTGAGTGACGGGTGAAAGACAGAAATTCCAAGACAGGCCGGACTCAGGCCAATGTCCCCGGATACATTGGCTTGTGGCGTTGGCTTAAACCCCACAGGAACACAAAGCAGAGACCCACTATCACACCCATCTAGGAAACACAGGATGTAGTGATGAAGGACTTCACCACCCTGTCTGTGATTCCCCTTGGCCATAGTATGAAATAATCTCTGCTGTCGTGTCTGTCAGCTTTCATTGGTTCCCTGAAGGCTTTTGCTGATTGGACAACTGATTTGGCCATAACTGCCAAATGACTGACTGAATTTATTAGTGGTGGAAGCAACGATTCCAGCGCTCAGACCTCATCTGCAACACCTTCATATAAACAAATGTCTTTCTTGTTCCTTTCGCATTCCTATCAATGATTGCTAAACACGCACTTACTCAATTTATGTCAGCTAATGAAAGATTTTTCCATGTGTTGTTCTAAACCTGACAGTCATTATGATCATGAAGGAAAACAAAGAAGTAGCCGCTGCCTGCAGAAATTCAATCTTCCAACAGAAAAGAAAAAAGAAGTCACAGATATTCATCCAGTGACAGCTGTGATAAATACATATGTATGCTTCAAAACTCTGATATGATGGAATGTTTTGATGGGAATGCAATGTGCTGTATGTGTTTCCTGGAGCTGGGAAAAGGCATTTTATGGAAATGTCTGTTCGTCAGTAACCTCACAGTTTCCACTGGCTCCCTCATTATCGCTGTCAAGTGTTTACAGTGTCTTCATTAGCAGCCAGCCCTCTAATGATAACAAAGCCTAAAAGAAGGCATCAATGGCAGAGATAAGCATGGCCAAGCTACTATTTTGGTTGACTTGTGTCCCCCTGTTTACGCTGGGAGCATGGGAGCGGACATCAGGACAGTGGTCCTTACATTGGATTGTCCATTTTCAAATGTTGCCATCCCAAAGTCTGTTTTCGAGCCGGGAAGAAGGTAAAGTGAGTGCCAGCGCGGTCACAGATCATCTCATTTCAAAATGTGGTGCTGCAAAACGTTCCTGTTCCAGATGTGTTTGAGTCTGGTGGTTTCTACCGGCTCCTACAGCTGTAAGCCTCTCAGTAATGACCTCCAAAGCGAGGACTCCAAGAGATTCTACGAGCAGCAGTCAGAGCAGGACCTCCTCGATGAGGAAGAAACAGATTTGAGGCTGGAGAGCCTCCTGGGAACCATGAAGGAGGGATTTCTGAGGAAACTCAACCTGTCAGACGTTCCTCAGGAGCACAGCAAGATCAACCCTCCTCAGTTCATGATGGAGCTCTACAACAAGTATGCTTCTGACAACACCGCAATCCCTCAGTCTGATGTCATACGGAGCTTCACTGTCCAAGGTACACATGCAAGCAAAGTGTGGATGATTTGTACATTTCATTCAAGATAATGCTTAAAGGACCATACCACCTATTTTGCATGTTTGAGCCTAATATAATCAATTTTCATACATGTTACTGACAATCATTTCTCAAAGGATAAAACCATATTTCAGCTTTCCTGATATTTTGCAAAATCTCTTAATCTTTCAAAATCAAATATTCAACTGATACACCCACCTTAAAAATCCATGTTTCTCCTGCTAATAGTTACACAGCCTTATGAAGTCACAGTCCTTTAAATTTTTCCTTTTGGGACTATATTCCCTGGTGGAGGTATACATTCCTCTACATTTTTTATTGAGCTTAAATGCTAAAATTACATAACTTCTAAAAAAAAAAACCTGAATACACGTCTTGTTGGTGATGATGGATTACCTATCCCAAGAACGTTTCAAGTATCAACAAGTTGATTTTAATAGCAGAATGAACTGAAACCAATGGAGGTCTGGAAGGTAGGAAAAACATTTTTAATTCACCGTTCCAGTAGTATGCTTTGGGAAATGATTGTCAGTAACGTTACATGTATGAAAATTGAATATATTAGGCTCAAACATGCAAAATGGGTGGTATGGTCCTTTATCCTTTTTAAATGAAAAAAAGAACTTTTTAATTGGTTGTTTTATGTAGTTTAATTTATAAATATTGTATCAGAGTAAAGTTGTCTATTGTTGTGTTATATGTACTCTAGCAGCTGGATAATGTCATCCACATTTATTACATTGGAGTTTCCTCCCAAACCCAGCTACAATAAAGGGCCAGAAAACCTGCATTTAAATTCTATTTAAAGGAGCATACTGGTGATTTTGCATGTTTGAGCCCAATAAATACAACCCATAAACACATTACATTACTGCCAATCATTTTCCATAACATACTACTGTAGCAGTACATTTTAGAATTGTTTTTCCTACCTTCCAGGCAGCACCCATTGGTTTCAGTTCTTTCCAGTATGCTATAAAAATCAACTTGTAGAGTCTTATAAAGGTAATCATAACCATAATCCACACAGTTTTTGTTTTATTTTTTTTAAGTTACTTAATTTAACTCATCCAAAACAGCGCTGCACAGAAGAAAATGTATGTATCTGCCAGGGAATATAGTCCCAGGAGAAGATGGTTTTCACTGAGAAATTAAAAACAACAGTGCCTTCCACATGCAAACAATGTTAGCAGGCTAACACTGAATTTTAAGTTGGTTGTATCACCTGAACATTTGACTTTGGAAGATTGGGGGATTTGGCACAATAACAAAACAACCAAACTAGCTTTTCGTGTTGTGGAAAATGGTTGTCAGTAATGTATCGTGTATGCAAGCGGTATTTATTGAGATCAAACATGCAAAATCAGAGGCCTTTTTTCATCCTGATGAGAATCAAATTCTGGCTGGAAAGACCGGATACTTGTGGGTTTTGGGCATTAAAATGGTCAAATAGAAACATATTGACTCAAAAATATAACAAACTTTGCTTGTAGTAGTCTGTCAGAACTCTGAACCCACATCAGAGATCTCAGCTGCTGTCTCACATAATTGATTTCTTCACATCTCTCCAACAGACATCAGTCACGCAGTGACTAATGGCACAAAGTTGAAGCACAGACTTCTGTTCAACATTAGCATACCTAACCACGAGAAGATCACCGCTGCTGAACTGCGGATCTTCTTCCTCGTGGATGCAGGATCAAGAATCACCTCTCACAAGATGAAGGCCACGGTCAAAGTTTATGAGGTGGATTATAACGACTTGAAACCAACAACCCAACTACTGGTTGGGAAAGAGGTGATGGAGTCACAGAGCATGTGGGAGACGTTTGATGTGACCAGAGCTATTCAGAGCTGGATCAAACTGCGGCATGGGGCCAACAGGTTTGATGTAGTAGTGGATAAGAAGGATTGTGGGTCTTCTGATGATGGTAAAGGAGGCTGTTTAGATATGAGTGTATCTGTTGGAGATAACACGTCTGCAGCTTTGATCATCTTCTCAGATGACTTGGGTAGCAGGAGGTGGGAGACAAAAAAGGAGCTAAGAGAGATGATTCTCCATGAAGAAGAAACCATCTTACACTTAGAGACTGACTGGAACAAAGGAGATCAACTTCAGAATGAGACCCTGGAAGCTCTGCATCCAAGGAAAAGAAGGAAAGCAGAAAGAGAATACTGCAGACGGACCTCGCTAAAGGTCAACTTTAAAGACATTGGCTGGGACAGCTGGATTGTGGCGCCTCCTGAATACGATGCCTTTGAATGCCGAGGTCTCTGTTACCACCCGCTGACGGATGAATCGACTCCGTCCAAACATGCCCTCATCCAGACACTGATCAACATCAGAAACCCCAAGAAGGCCAACATGGCATGCTGTGTCCCCATCAAACTGGACCCCATCACAGTCATGTATAAGGAGAATGGTCGCCTCACTATAAGATACCTGTATGAAGAGATGAAGGTGGCAGAATGTGGCTGCAGGTAGTTGCTGTTAGTTTGCTCTGGTTGCAGCACTGGTGATTGTGATTGATTCTAATGCTGCATTCCTTTGGTATCAGAAGTTGGAATTTCCCACCTTGCAGGTTGTAACCCTAACCTTCATACCCTCCACTGGTGCAAGTGAGTGAAAGTAGTCCAGGTCCAAGAGGAAGACATCTGCAAAATGACTTTTTCCAAATACCATGCAACAGCTAATGCTGCACTGATCATTTGACAGTGTTAGCTTTCTAGTTTGTTAGGGATTCATCAAACCAGTTTCTAGAACAGCTTCCAGCATTGCGTAACCTTAATTTTAACTTAAAATGGATCTGTTTTCAGCAATAGGATCACAATCACAGCTCTTCCAGTGTTAATACTCTGTCTTAATGTAAATCTGTACATTATCATTGTAATTGAAATTTTGTTTATATTAAGGGCATTAATTATATTTCATATTAATATGTAACCATTTTCATATACAGATGTGGATATTGCACAGTATTAGTCCATCTCTTATGTTTGCCATATTGCTGCTGAGTTGCTGTTTAATCTTTCAGAGTAACTGTTTAGAAATTTCTATGTTGCTAAAGGCAGGTAGACACTGTACTAGCCTGATTTTAACTCATATTTAGCAGTAGCCAACTAATTGTCAAAGACAGGCCAAATTTGAGCCTGATCAGCTGTTTGATGTACATTTTGCAGAGAGCTGCTAATGATGTACAGCTGAGTGATCAGCTGACTGGATGGATTTCTGACATGTCAGGATTTTTTTGTTGACTCTTTTCCAGTTTGAGAAGTCTTTTGACATCACGACTGGATTGGATCTGCTTGACATAAATGCAGGGTGGAACTTCTACAGTGAATACCACTGCAATGTCTGCATCTATCTACATGTCAATGCAATGAAAGCTGCCTCACTCCGTAACAGATATTAACCCTTAAAGGACCATACTTAGGGCTGGGCGATATGGCCTAAAAATAAAATCTCGATTTTTTTTTTTTTCCCACTGATGGACGATTTTAGATTTAAATCAATTTTTTTTTTTTGTTTTTCTCTCAACTAAAACAAACAAACAAAAAAAACTAATTGCTTTTTCCCTGCACTTTTACTGCAGGTCTGCACCTCGCAGCGCTGCATTGCTGCCACTCAGCTGCGTGTTTCCGTTACAGCTGCTAAAATAGTTTTAAGGACTGCTACTTTTAGTAGCTGCAGCTCCTAAACTTTACAGATCTGTTTGCTGCACGTCGTGAAGCGTGGAGCAAACGGGTCTGTAAAGCTTGTAGGAGCTCCTCGCCGTGAAGCACAAAACCGAACAACTTCCAAATGATGAAGTGACGTTACCCTTTTTAGAAACGAGCTCATCTCCAGTCGAAGTATTTGTTGGCATCTTGCTAGCATGTCTGACCTGCTGAAAGCTTCGTGGGCGTGTTATCAGCGAACGTGACGGACCGATGATTGGTAGGGTGTAACCACGACCGTGTCCGCTACAGGCAGAGCCGCAGACCGTCACGGACTCACGGAAAGCAATATTGGCGGAAAACCACCGACATCCACCAGAAAGGTCCACGGAAAACAACCAATAGCATTCACGCTATCAATATCTTGTCTTACCCGGAAGTAGTTTCCCAGACTGGAAGTAATTTGTAGACCAAAAGTAAATAAACAGAAAAAATAAAAGTTTACAAATTGAATATGTTACTATATACAAATATAAGCACATTTTGCTACATTTTNAATAAAAGTTTACAAATTGAATATGTTACTATATACAAATATAAGCACATTTTGCTACATTTTACCAAGCTTTTGCTTCTCAGCATTACAATATTATGTTCCTTAAATTTTTAAAAGTTATATTTAATAGGAGAAGGCTTGTAGGTTTAACGCGCGCAAAACGGGAACAGAGTTTGGAGAGCGACTCGCTGCCGCATTTTCCCCTTAAAAATAGTTAAGATATTAGTTGTTTAAAAAAAAAAAAAAAAAAAAAAAAAANGATTCAGCCATTTTACACATCGTGCCAAAACGTAAACTCGAATTTATCGATTAAATCGATTTATCGCCCAGCCCTAATAATAATAATAGTCAAGTATTATTTTGACTTTTCTAAATCAAACAGCAACACACCAGTGGTCATACATGTTATGAGGCCAATATATAGAGTATACAATCCACAAGTTTTATTTCAGGCATCATCTACTGATAAGAAAGACACAGAGGAATGGCCAGTTATATTTATTCACTTCATAACTGTCAATAACAGATGATGTCTAAATAAAGTGATTACTGTCTGTTTATTTAGTCATATTGTTTATTCGCTGTTGCTGGAATGTAAAAACTTAGTGGATGAAATGGAATTTAACTTTATGCTAGCTAACCAGCATCACCAGACAATTTCCCCAACACATCAGGGACAAGATAGATGCCTAGTTTGTCTAAAAGTAACTTTAAGACGCTAAAGTTTGATTAGTTGAACTTTTTTTTAATAATCACTTAAAAACACTACAGCAGCACTCATCCACTCTCCTGACACAGTCTCTCCATTGGTACGGATAACAGTTTTCACTGAAACTCAATCACTATGGCAACGAGTCCTCCTGGGCGAGGCACGCAAATCCATAAAAAGCGGGGGAGCAGAATTTGTACTTAATATTTTTACTTTTTTTTTNTTTTTTTTTTTTTTTTTTTTTTTGCAGTCAGCTGAACATTTTACTGTATTACACTAACAAATAAATATTTGCTTTGTTCCCTACTTTGCATTTGTGCGCTGATTTCATCATTAGTCTAAACATGTTCTTACTGTAGATTTTCATTTTGCTGATCTGTGTGATTACTGTCAGTTTTGCCAAAACAGGTAATATATATTATTATATATATTATTATATTATTATATATTTGTTTATCAGAACTCTGCAGCATAACTATAAATTTACATACAACTCTGGAAGCTGCTGTGAGTTTAACTCAGTTGGAGCTCATTGGACAGAAAATGTGTATTATATCCTATNAAGCTGCTGTGAGTTTAACTCAGTTGGAGCTCATTGGACAGAAAATGTGTATTATATCCTATTCTGATATGATGATTGTGTCAATGCAATATTTATATGATATCTTCACAGCAATATTTATATGATATACTCATATGGCAACAGTCTTTATACTGTATGTAACCTAAAATTTCAACCTACTTTGGGACAAAAAACTCTAAAGTTTAAAAAAGGAGAAAAAGGAAAATTTCTACACAATTTTATACATGTGAATATGTAACATGGCCTCATGAAGCCAAAAAATATATGAACAGTATTTTCATAGAAGCGTTTATCACAGCAGTGTTTACTTGATGCTCTGTCAGAGATAATACGACAGCTGTGTGTGTCATTTTGGTGGAAAGAATCCATTTTGAAAAGAGAGAACATGAATTTTAGTGCAGTGTTTCATTTTGCAGATTTGTGGTGTTTTGATAAAATGGTTAAGTCTTTTCAGCTTTGTGTTTAGAGTTTTGAGAAACTGAGCCATAGTTTCAGGAAACACGTTTAACCAATTGGGAAAAACTGTAAAACTCAAGTGGAGAAATGATGGACTGTGAGGAGCTTTCTCACAATTCCACGTCTTCATGTTCTGTGTTGATAAGATCTTTCATGAGCAGATCATGTAAGTGTTCATGAGATCTAGCCTGAATTTCACAATCAGATCATTAAAAGTCAGAGCCAGACATGTCAAAAGCTA
>VXCM01003275.1:0-38715 GCA_014773175.1 Lucifuga dentata
GGGGGGGGGTCCACCACCCTACTGGATTTCCCAATAGAAATATTCTACAGTGGATTAATTCTGTTTACGTGAAGCTGACTCATCTCAACATCCAATATGGGATGATAGAAAAAGACAAAGCATCAAAAAGAAATTATTAATGTTTTTGAAGTTACCCACATGCAGTATTACTATTGTCATTAAAACTATACCAGTGATTCTGCGTGTTTAAGCCTAACAAATACTACCTGCATAGATGTTATGTTTGACAACAATTATTCAAAACATACAACTGTATTTTAGTATTGTGCTATTTTGGCAAATCCTCTAATCTTTAAAAATCAAATGTTCAGGTGAAACACCAACCTTAAAATTCAGTGTTTCACCTGCTAACAGGTCCAAATGTCGAAAGGATGGTTTTTAATTTCATGGTAAAAGCTGCTTCGTATTGGACTAGTTAACTAAACTTCCATCCATCCATCCATCCATCTATTTTCTAAACTCGTTTGTCCTGTTGAGGGTCACGGGTGGGGGGCTGGAGCCTATCCCAGTGGTCATTTAATAGAGTCATTTTTGTTATGATGGATTACTGAGCACAAGCAGTTTCAGGTCTCTACAAGTTGATTTTTATTGTGTACTGGAATGAACTGAAACCAATGGCTGCCTGGAAGAAAGAACATCAAGTCTACACATGCTGGCCAAGCACACAAAATAAATAGATGTGACAGGTGAGCCGCTCACAAGTAGCTTGTTTTGCTATTATACTGAGATCAGAGACCAGATTAAACACATTAAATGACTGTTGCTTAGTCTAAGATTAATGTGACTCAAAGTGTAGTGATATATGACCTTGCATAAAAGTGTATTTTAAAAATATAACTCAGTTGACAAATGTTCTGGTACAGTGTATAAAGGTTTATAGATAAGGAGCGCTGACATCTATTTCTGTCACTGCTCCAGGGTTCTTTAGTTGTGATACTGTATATGTGTGTGTGTGTCTATATATATATACGTATATATGTATATATATACGTATATATATAGACACACACACATACATACATGGACACACATGACATGAACAACATTTGTCCAAAGTCTGAATTGCAGCAACCTGAACTGTCCATCACAGTGTAGATATTCTTTCTTTTAGATTAGACGTAATTAAAACAAAAGGTCGAACTCCAACTAATTATGGTCTTGCTGGAAATAGCATTTATTCAGCTTCCCAGTGGCTTGAGTGTTGCAAACTGCTGACAACTCACAAAAGCTAACTTGTGATACATTTAGGCCATGGTGTAGTATGCTATTGATACTGCTCCAACTTTGCTCTCCAGTCTTTCTACATTTCGCCCAAAAATAGACATGTTCGGGCCTGTGAGGAAGAGAAGATGATAAACTGGCAAGAATATTCCCTGCAGGAGGAGGCTGCAAATGCATTCATCACAGGTTCTAATTGTTGTCAACTGCAAGACATAATGAATTGCATTAGCAGCACTGGCCAGGCAGACATCGACAGCAAATGCAAAGCCAAAAGTCTGGCCAAGCTTGCATGGCTGCCAACTTACTCAATGTATACACACACAAAATGAGCAAGTAATATGCATCTAAGCTGATATGCAGCTCTTACATTACCATCAGTGCTTGTTTACTTTATGGCCCCAGAGATTAGTTAGACAAAGCACACAATACATCCTCTTTCATGGGAACTGCATGAAGTGTTCCATGTTTGATGTTTTACAGTGGATTTATTATTCTAGTCTTTGGTTTATAACTATCAGAGCTGTCCAGAATGCCGTTCCTAATACTAATGAAGCTGGAAATCTGAATGACAAATAATATTTTATCAAAAGTAAGAATTATTTGTCATTTTCAGCCGTTCTCTTTGAGGACAAT
This sequence comes from Lucifuga dentata, assembly GCA_014773175.1. Taxonomy (NCBI): domain Eukaryota; kingdom Metazoa; phylum Chordata; class Actinopteri; order Ophidiiformes; family Bythitidae; genus Lucifuga; species Lucifuga dentata. The sequence continues at coordinate 1,876 of VXCM01003275.1, forward strand.
GGAAATGAATTTTGTAAAGGTCAGAGAGGACAAGACATTGGACTGAACTGAAAATATCCTGCAAAACAATTCTTTGTTTTCCTTTATGTATTATTTATCAATAGCGAAATGCAGAGCTGATATTAAATTTTGCTTAGTTGCATTTGTGTCAGTGTATGTCTTTTTTTTTTTTTTACAAGCTACAGTAGGTCTTATTTTTTATAGCTCAGTTCATTATTCCTGGAACAAGATAAGATTTTATGCACCAGCTATGAAGACATAAGCAACCAGGCAGGTTTGCCACATAATCGTTTTAAGAAATATTTTGCTACTGCTGAAATGAAACAATACTTTATGCGAGCACCTTTCCAGACTGAAGACAATAGATATTTATAGACAAGGAGACACCTTTATAACTTCTTTGTTTCTAAAAGTATATGTGTAGCTTTGTTATCCATAAATAAGGAATATAAATTAGTAAATAAGGGATAGCAATTGATTTGCCCACCAGAGGAGGGAAAATCTTCACGAATTAGTCACAATTTAGTATTCACATTTGAAATGTGACTTTTGGCTAGTGAAACCAACAACTATTACTAAAAGATCATGGATGGCCAGTTTGTCAGCCACTGTTCATGAGCTTTCATCCTCTGTATTTTCTACAGAAGATGAAGAGCAGCAATGCTCCAACATGAGCTGCTCTGGGGATCCACTTTCAAAACTGGCAGACATTTTAGACAATATTAGCAAAATATAAGAAGTGCTTGCAGTGGATCCACTGAACAGGAAATTTTGACAGTTGGCCGTTATTCACCGAAGACCTTACACTGAATACTGCAACAACGCCCCTTTTTACACATTGCATTAAAAAGCCTCTGTATCTGATGCATCTTTTGGTTTAATGACAGCCAATGTCATGACTTGTAAACACACCTTGCAATAAAATGCAGTCTCCTCTCATGGATTCTGCCTACATTGTGGTTGGATCCTCCTCAGTTGCTTCCTTACTCCACCAATGAGCCACCAATTATCTATTTTTTTATTTATTTATTTTTTGCTTTGGCTGTCACTGTCCATATTCAAGTTGAAGATAACCATTTACAGCAACTCCTCTTTCAAAATAACTTATTAAAAAGAGTGAGCTGAAAAAAATGAGACAGGGTGATGTTTTTAACTTGCATGGATCTTATCCTAGCTGTACAGACACTTGGCTAGTTATGACTGAGATCTGATCACAAAGCGAGTGAGCCAAACCACATCAATATGTGGTCTGGCAGACTGGATCATAATGCATTCTGCACACTTTTTATCCTGATGCAGATCACACCCTAGTGCAAGGTGTAAATGACACCAGTGTATCACAGACCCTAAATTAAAACAAATTCAACTAGCATAAAGTAGAAGGGAGTATTATAGTGAGTTGGATTGACAAATGTGGGTGGTTCTTGTCGGCATCATACTGCCAAACCTAATTAACGTAATGACTGATTCTGTCAGGTCATCGCGTTCTCTCCCTCAATTGGGAGAAAACGCAATGACCTGCTCTCTGAAACACTGGAAGTCGTTACATAATAACAGATGGACATTCATTAGTGAATGAGGTTATCTTGATAAGCTTTTTCAAAGTGTATCAGCTCTAACAACCATCATCAGTGTGGGTGTTCCAAACTAATATCTCATTCATCATAGAACAAATCAATTACAGGGACATAAATTACTGTTTAAATTGTACATGAGTGTGTCCTTTCAATCTGTGTGGGTGTTTCATTCTAAAGTCTCTAAAACCCCATTAATCAGATCAATTACAATACCAAAAAAAAAAACATACTGTTTAAATTCTGAGTGTACATGTTCTTTCAGTACACTGTAACGTGACTGGAGCAAGATAAGTAAATATAAATCTGAATCCAATTTAAATGTTATCAATAAATCATGCCAAGAATAGATTACTATTTTAGAAATCATCTTTTTGAATCTCTGGTTGCCCAGCATGCATAATGAAACAGCTGCAGACCTCATGCTGTAAAACCAATTCCCATTCCATTTTTCACATCTTGATTTCCCCTGTGATTTTAAGTTCTCAAAGCAGCACACTTTTCTGTTTGCATAACTTTGATTACTGCGGGTCAGCAAGTTGAGTGGGTGGAAGATGCTTAAAATTCTGGATTTTTCGAGGATTTTTCAATCTCTCTCCACGTGGCTGTGTTTTTGAAACGTGCAGCATAGAGGTCAGAAAATGGTGTCAGAGCTGCATAGGACTTTCTAATTGACTTCTTTAAGGAAAATAAGTTGTGCTACAAGATGGTCAAATTGCACCATACTGCAGCAATTCGAAGACAAAAACTAAAACAACACCAACCAGCTGACAAGCTCATAAACTGTCTGACCCACTAGGCATCTGAATTTATAATAGAATTTTTTGCCACCCATCAGGTTCATAAATGTTTTAATGGAAGGACCAGTGTAAACATGATCCACTGCTGTCTCCAGTGCTCTTGGGTTAAGGATGAACAAAGGCCATGCATAATTCAAAGTGACACAGTTCTATGGCACATTGGCCAGGGTAATTGGAGCCAGAGATGCCTACAGGCTAGGGCAGGCCAAAGATTGAGGCTGAGGCCCATCGTGGCATTGCTATCAACACTAGTCATGACCTGAACAGTTCCACTACAACTAGCAGTTCATGTGACAGACTGTGAAGGAAAATTCAGACTTCAACCCTATCAAGTTGCTCCCTAGAGAACTGTTACCACACTGCACAAGCATTTGAAAATATGATGCCATTGACCAGCAGCACATAGCACACAGAGGAAGCTACTGCCTAACAGGGTACTTTCTATCTTTAAGCCTGAGGGCATGTGATGAGAAAATATCTATTGCATTAACACGGGCTGACAGTTTCTTTTACCTTGGCCTAATTTAATGTTTATTTAAAGTTGGGACACAAGAGAGTGTTGGCAAGGGAGATCATAGTGTGAAAAGGTGGACAGAATTACACTGTGTGAATCTGACACTTATGCATGATTGTAGAAGGCACGGTCATTTTGGAAATTGCTTATCAGCAATGTAATATGTATGTGGGTTGTATATATTGGGCTCAAACAAGCACAGTTGCCAGTTTGGTCCTTTAAATGGATTGATGTCAAGCGAGTCTTTTGGTTTTGGCTAGTCCCATCGATTCAGAGTAACCCACTGAATGTAACAGCAAACCAGCATCTGAGGTTAACGCCAATTCAGACCTATCAGTGAGCCTGTGTGTAGGAGTCACAAGCGGATGGTCATGTACACTACAACAAGGGCCTCCTTACACAGGTTGACAGTTGCCAATACAAACTGTAAATTGGTTAAGCCAAAAACAGCAAAGATAATGTTGTAATTGTTGATGTTAGAATGTTTCATCCCAGGAGTGCAGCAAACGAAAACTATATTAATCTTCTTTCATATATCAGTGAAACTGGAAGTAACCGAAAGCAGATTTGTGGTTGTGATCGAACTGCCAGGCTCACTGGAAAGCATCTAAAAATCAACTCCAAAAACACTGTCATCCGTCTGTCACATGAAGGCTTGTCAGTTTGTGATTTCATTTCATACATTGTTCCCTTACTCTTGCCCTCTACTTGAGAATCTCTCAGTGTGTTTCTGACTGATTTTGCCCAGATTCTTTATGTCACTGCAACTGAATAATATGGAACCCAGGCAGTGACATTTGTGAATTTTTTTTTTCAAGATTTTACCTTTTTTTTTTTTTTAAANTTTTTTTTTTTTTTAAAGCATGTGTGAACGAGATTATTAAATTGTGGCCATGAGACACTTAAAGCTTGGCCATGAGTTACTACTGCGTGGGAACAACTTACTTATAAACATGAAGAACCTACTCTTATGGCCTGTAAATGTTTGCAATTAATGTGTAATGTCTTTTTCAGAAACATGTTGTTGATTGTGACAAAGTGTAATACATTTGTGCACAATCGATTCCAGCAGCCTCCCAACTGTTTCAAAGGAGTTACCGTAAAGATCAGACCAAGTGGGCAGTCAATATGGTGGTGCAGCTAGCTATCCTATGGTCACATCATGTTTATAATTAAGTCATTTCCATGCATTAATCAGTCGTGGCCAGAGGATAGCATCTTGTTTACATTTAACTCGTGGCCATGCATTTTTTTTTTTTTTTTTTTTTGAGTCATCACCCGAGCTCCGTGGAATAATGCTCCAATCTCCAATTATGTCTCCTGGTTTGATTACTTTTCATCTACTGTGTATTGGACTTCAGTGGCATATGTATCCCCTTTAATACAGTAGGGACAGGACATTTTTGTGAATGATTGTCACAACTGAATTCCCCAGGCATTCAGACACTAGTTATTCATCATCACTTTAGCATGAATGCCATCTTATAGTCTAAAGGAGTCTGCTGATGCAAGATTGTGGTGATTTCGCCTGTGCTATCGGTGTAGAGATCAATCTGGACAGACAGTACTGTGTTGAGGGAGGGAGGAGAGACAAGCATCCAATATCAGCCTGTCACAGCTAGGTAGATCAATCACGGCAGCAGATAGCCTATCCCTTAGGCTGGCTGTAATCCTAAATGTAATCCATCAACTGTCCACACCAGGAATGCAACAAACCCTGTGTGGGCCGACATACCTGATAGTGTGAGGGTATGATTTGTGCCACATTACTGTGTNCAAACCCTGTGTGGGCCGACATACCTGATAGTGTGAGGGTATGATTTGTGCCACATTACTGTGTGGTAGCCTCCTCCAGCAACAATCCAGCAATAGTGCTAGCAGGAATCATTTATGGACTCTAAAAATGATATATCATCTCATGCCACGAATGACCTTTCTATGAAAGTCTGGCTCTCGAGTATATGATACACAACGTAAGAATCAACATGAAAATCCTTAACAATAAGCACTCATCATCATTTCTATTGCTATTAATTTTCTTAATTACAATTTTCAAAATTCATTCTTCCTTTAAAAGCAAAGCCTGGGTCATCTTAAATAAAATCGCTTTTTGGACAGTCTTTAATTTAGCATATGATCTTTTTTTTAGGCATTTCTAACCTACTGGTAATATTTTTTTTTCCAGATATTATTAAACAGATAATATATTGATACATGTTGGTAGACAGTGTTGTCTATTCGCAGCTTTAGTACAAAACTTTTAGCACTGACTTTGTCCTTTGAAAACCTGTCAAATTCCCAAACCACTCAAACTCTTCTTCTAAAGGTTCTGACTATTCTCTCTTTTTCTATTCCATGTCATTAAAAAAGTTGGTGTCAGAAGAAAACGTATGAAATATACTCAGATCTTCCTCTAGTCAGTTTTTTCACTTGATTGTGCTTTTGATGTTTCCATTTTACTTTTACGCTTTTAGTTTTGTTAACATCCTTGTGTGGCCATGCAGTTGACCAAAAAAAGGTTGGCCTAAGCTGTTGGCACCAAACAGGATTTTGTCCAAAAGTAGACACAGTGAGCAAAACATAAGTTTACAAGAATCTTCACTTGCATGTAGTTTCCTGAAGGCCTTCGTTTACAGATCTCAGCTCTTGGTATCGTGATGGGAAGAAGTTGCAAGGAGGAGGAATGGATACTACCACAAAAACTAACACTGACTGGAAAGTGTCTTGATATTTTGGTACTATTACTTAAATTGCTATGATTTTCAGGTTTTAAAGGCTCAGTGTGGAAAGTGCAAAAAAAGAGCTTTGCTTCAGAAGGTGTTATCCACGGAGTCTGTAAACTTCATTAAGCTAGGAGGATTTGATGCAAACCTTTGTGAAGCACAGAGATTTCAGATTCTTCGACTTAAGTGAATAGATTTACTGCCAGATGAAAATGTAATACTGAGAAACTGTCAAATGTGCTCCAGAAGGTTTGACATTTGTCGAGTGTTGCTGCTTTTTAGTGCAATAAAACTGTTTCCTATCCATTTTATTGGCAAATCCTGTGTACTTTATTATACCCATCATGTGAACATGATGTCAAATGCATTAAAATAAAAAATAAAAAAAAGAAAAAGAAAATACATAAGTACACAAATTTTGATGTTATGTATGTAACATCTAGGCAAAAAAAATAAATAAATAAAAATAAAAAATAAATAAAATTTGCTATATAAGACATAAAGTATCTGACATTATTTGCTCTGTCCGCCATGGCCTGTTTACAAGTTCATCTTTGATCATGATAAATGCAATAATCCTGTAACCCCTACTGGGGCCATGTGTTCACCAGGCATTTTTCAGTCTCCCATGTTATTAATCGAGTATCAAGGACAAGCAACACCAGACAGAACTGTCTCAGAGACAAAGGCCATGTCCCTGAGGAGATGAGTTACTTTGCCATGTGATAAGTGCATTGTGAATATAAATATTGTCCATTAATCTTTAAAAAAAAAAGGCAGGACAGGCTCTCCAATATATTGGATTTTGAAATTTATTCAACTGTAGCTGAGTTCCTTTGTGTGATAACAAAGGTGACTTTGGTTGTTTTTATTCAGTTTAACCTGTCAGTGAACAGTGAATAACTATTATATCTGTTTCTTTCTCCATTATGCATTTCACATTTATTTTCTTTTTTATTGCTTATGATTTGAAATTCAACAGGGTCAGGGATTGTTTTGTAATTCTATTTTGTATGAAATAAAGCCCAAAAGCAGATCATTGGGGCCACCTTTTAAAAGTAATCATTACTATTAAATGCACATCATTATATTAAGAAAAAAAACTGCATACTTGTGAGAAATGTCAGAAAATAAGACCTCTTCTGAATAAAAGTGCATTTTGTAAACAGAACTGACGCTTTTAAAAGTGTCATCCATGTGGCCAGTTATGTAACAAGATTCTTAAAAGATTCTTTTTTTTTCACATTTTTTTACAACATGCATGGATGCACACAGACAGTATTCTACGGTTTAAAAAAGGAAAAAGCAACTCTGAGCTTATATATGTCATGTATTACACCACTAAATGTATCATGCTTTAGTGAACACGCTTGTTTGTAAGGCCAGATGCAAGCAACCAAAGAGTGTCTCTTTAGTAAATCATGTCACTGAGACAATTTCCCACATTCAACATGCTTCCCACATGCATTATGCTTCAATATGCGGCTTTGTTTTGATCTCAGTGTTTCCCACACATAAGACAGACATCTTGGACGCAATCATGGCAGTAACCAGTGTGTTTTTGACTCGTTGGTATTGGCTTCTCATCAGCACAGAGCCTCGACCGTGACACCACTGATGCTTCTGAGCTGTTCCATGATCTGGATCAATGCCTGGTCAAGTTTTCTTTAGAGCTTCTTGGACATGCTCCTCCTCAACAAAAGAGTTACATTACAATAGCATTGTCTGGATAGGACATTTTAAATGTGTTAGTAAACACAGTTAGTTTTAATTATTAAAATCATTAGCAGGGGAGATTTAGGTAAGTGCAACTGTGGTTAAGGTTTGAAAATTACAACTCAGTTGAGAATAGATCACAGATTGTTGAGTTACATGCACACATCTGTTTACTACTCTAGCATCCATTTCGTATATATCAAATTATTGCTGTCTGTAGTTATGTATTCTTAATATAATCATTTACAAAGAATGTTATTTCTTTAATCAATGTTTCTTAAAATAGGGAAATGCCCACTATCCCTGAGACTCAAGTCAGATTTAATTACTATGATCTAATAAATGTCTAGTCAACACAACAGTAATTAAAACAATAAAGCCATAGTAAGTATAAAACATGTAAATGTAGGAGTCCTTCAGCCAATGCAAGCTGCTGTCCCATATTTTTGGCATTGAGTTTGGTATTTTGGCAAAGCGTGTAGTATATGTTTTTATTGTGTCCTTTATTGCGTAGTGGAAATGTGAGAATCAGAGTCTTCTATTCAGGGATTAGGATCACTAAGTTTGATCATGCTTCTGAAGGGTTCAGTTACAAACCTAATTAATTCTGTAGAGGGGACGGACACTATTCCATCAGTCACCTTTAAATGAATAAATAAATAAAATAAATTTAATAATAATTATATATATATAAATAAACACATGCACAGTATATAATCTTTATAATATAATTTATTATAATTTACTATTAACATCTCACACTACACAGTAAACTTACTGAACATAAGCAGTTTATATCACCTTGTTAGGTAAATATTGCCATTCGGGAAATATTATATTACTTGCTTGAACAATTAATGACACATTATACTGAATGTTGAGCAAAGGCTCACAAATGGAGTACTGCCAACTGTGAATTTGCATGTGCAGAATCTCTGGAAAGTATCCGCCTACACTGACAGCCTCATATCTACCCACCTATAGGCTATAATAGTTACATCAATATCTTTAGCTCTTTTTTTTCATAGGTTGCTATTAAGTCTCTTGCTGTTTCCTCCAAAGTGTTTGCATAGTTAGGAGTAAGAAAACAGTAAAGTTTCACTCATGATATTCAAGATTCTCTTTATTGTCATTGTGTGAGTACAATGAAATTAAGGTAACAGCAGTCTGAAATCCTTAAAAGGTTTTTGAAAAGTATTTTTACTCATTTTTCTAGTGTAATATAGTAAGGAGTATGTGCTGAACACTTAAAGTTGCTAAACTTGAGGTTCATACTTACATTTGATTGATTGATATTGATTGATTGATATTTATATATGTTGCCTTACCTTCCCCCCTTAAAATGTTATCATCATCCATCAGGAAATAATTACATTCATCATCCTCTGTATTGTTAAACAAGCTAATTCTCGTTACATGATACACAGGACAGTAAAGAACAAAATTAGTTTTATTTTCAACTTCCTGTAAGTTACATAGAGAACAGAGTCTGTTTTGCTCCTCAATACCAACAAAATGGCATGTTTCCAAGTGAAGAGGTAAGACTCCCATAGTTAACTGAGCACACAGGAATCTTTTCATTTTAGGTAAATTAAATCTGACATAATGCTCTGTACCATATCCACTTTTTAATAAACAGTTCTTAGTAGTAATAGTTCTAAGTTTTGGTTTGTGTCAAATCTCATATGACTATCTTTATACTCATGAAAAAAGCTTATTTAATCAATCTAATATTAATCTGTTGTTATGTTGTATAGAAATGCATCCAGTAAGACAGACCCATAGGTCCTGAAATGCCTCAAAAGCTTTGTCCTTCCATAACAGGTTAGTCAAGTACAAGGCTGGTGAGTGAGTGTTTTGCAGTTTGTGGATGTTACTAGCTCAAGTGGCCACTCAGAACGGGATGTTCTGAGTAGCATCTCAGAACGGGATGTTCTGAGTACGGAAAGGACCCTGAATAGACAATCGGAATCGGAAAGGACCCTGAATAGACAATACCTAAAACTACCTGTTTTCACTCAATATGAACAGCAATGTTGCAACAAGGGAGAGCAGAGGTTGATCAATGTGATTCTGCATTGTGATCAAGGCATTTCAAATGTTTCAAAAAAGACCCCTAAGTCAAAATGAGAACATGGAAATCTTTAGAATATGTCCCCTTTATGTCTTACTGAACAGAATTAAAATTGTTTGTGACAAATTTGAATGCCTCTACAAATGCTTAAATGAATGAATGAGTAATTAAATGTTAAATGAATGCAAAAGTTAAAAGGTAAAGTCATCAGTAAACAAGTGGCTGTGGTACATTTAATTTTTTTTTTTTTTTTTTTNATTTTTTTTTTTTTTTTTTGTGATGTAATCTATATATATGCACAAATAGAGCTGATGTGGCATTGATGCAGGGACAATATTATTTGTAGAGATGAGGTAGAAAGTAAGCGTATGTATCTTCCTGAAGATACACTGGAAGATGTGTGTCTCAAGGAATTACCCTTGAAATCCAATAAACCACTGTCAATGTCATTTTCCATTTAAATCATGTAAGACCAATAAACTGTCCTGAAGTGACAGAGATGCTGGAGAGCAGGACTCATGGATTTATCGGGTTTTCATTCTGAGATGAGATTGGTCAAGGTGCCCTGTCTGAGATGGTGCCCTTGATATAGCAGAAATGTAACCAGAAATGTGATTTAATAAATAATTTTATAAATAACATTCAGAAATTCATAAACAGGTTTGTTTTACGTAGACAAGAGTTTCCATTAAAACTATTGAAACTGGCTGCACAATCATCCAAATTTGTTATTTTGACACTGTGAAGATGTTTAAAAATATATAATCTGCACCTGGCTCAGGTTTTGCATCAAAATACAGATGCAGATGTCAAAAAGAATTCTTGCATCTGCACATACACTAAAACATAGTCTTGTTTTTAGTCTTGCACTGGCAAAGATTTTGGGATATTCTGCTGGTGGTTTCATGTCCTTGTGTCCATGCCCTTGCACTAGTCACTCCTACTGGTTAATTAGGGTTCCTGCACCTAACGTTTTTGAATCTCTTGTACGCAGTGGCAGGCCATGTATTTTATACCTAGGCCTTCAATGTTATCCTCCCGCAATTAAACCATGTTCTAATAACCTCACCATGACACTAGGGTTATAGGCTGTTGTCACTGGATGTAACCACCCCATAGTCACAGTGACAATAACCTTTATCGAGTGGAATAAAGTGATTTAACATGAGGCTCAACACCTATGAGGGTTACAATACACTAACAGCAGAGACATGAATATATGGTGACTGAAACCATCAAAGATGTAGCATTATTACGCATTATGACAGGATGCTGCATCACAAATAGACATGGCATAGCCTAAATCAGTGTCATTACCAAAGAAACAAGAACAAACTCACAACAACCATTATATTTACTCATATGACCAGCAAGCAAGCAAAATGCCGTAAAACACAAATAACACAATCAGAATTCAACAGGCTTCCTCACAGAGTCCAGCCACATAAAAATCTATCAAGCTTACCAAAGCTGCTCATCATCTGAAGATCAAGTCCATCCTCCTTTCTTTCTTTGTAAAGAGTTTAACGACACAGTTGTACATATTTCCAGCTTTTCTTTAAAGATCCTTCTGGAAAAATGCTTTGCTAGTTAATCCATTTCTTCTCCTCCTTCAGCCATTGTGCGTTAAAAAACAACAGGGCTAAGTAAAAATCTTAACAAAACATCTGCATCTGCATTACATCTAAAAATCTAAATGTTGCAAAAGAAAGTTTAAATAAACAGTAATGCTACGTTACATGGTAGCTGGTTTTACCCAGTTAGATAACTGGCTCTCTTCTGATGAATTTATGGCAGGCTGCTCTCCACAAACTGGTCCTCCGATGACGTAGGCCAAGGCCAGCTAGAAGGCTTGGTGTGTAAAAGAATACGTCCAACATGGCAAACTTGAAATCTGATTGGTTAAAGTATATGACAATCAACAACTCGTCCCATTTGCTTGAACAGCAGAGGGGATTCACTCTAAATTCTGAAAGCCTACATTTTTTTTTAACTGGAGACAGCACAAGTGGAAAATCTGATTGGATAAAAGCTCTCATTTATATGAGCTGCACTGGAAGCAGCGAAACTGAGGGAGAGAGAGAGTAGTAATGAAATGATGTTAATAATAGACTGATTGGAGCAAACTTTGTAAAATAAATATAACATTAATTAAAATATATATTAGCGTATAAAAATATAATTTTCTGATTCTGACAGCCTCTAGGCCAGCAGAGAAGGCCTTGCTGGCCCTGATGGCCCACCACTGCTTGTACGGAAGTCCTTGCAATGCAACTCAACTTAACATCATGACCTTATATCAAGACTATGCAACTTTTGAATACAAAATAGCACACTCTTTCTCATAAATGATAAGCTGAATCTGTAAGCATTCAAAACAGCTAGTTAGCTAGTTAGCTAACCTTAGCTAGGTATTGCTGATGTCACTGTGCCAAATTGTTGACTTTGAGTCTTTTCAGTTTGTGTTATTTACTACATTTTCATCACAGACAAATTTGTTCTGCTTTTGGTCCCATTTTTTGCAGCACCAAGAGGTCCAAAGAGAAACTTTGGAAATGTAGAAAAATTCATTCTGCCATTATCAACAAATTGCCATTTTAGTCAACACAGGCTCAGTTTAAAATGGAAACCAACATCCGTTTTAGTTCTTGAGATCTATTGTTTTCTTAAACATTCTTTGTCAAGAGGAAATAAATGAGGAAATAAATTTTTGATTCCTGACATTTGTATGGTACACATCTTTCATTGTAAGAGGGCAAAGCTGGGCAAGAGGGGCCTATTTGCTCTTCAGTTTCACAGCTGAGCAGCATATAATTTATGAATGGCTGCTTTGTGATTAAATAAGTCCTTATGTTCCATAAATATGACATTGATTATGGCAATCTGTCTTCAACATGCCTTGTTCAACTGTCTTATGTCCTATTTCACTGCAGGAGTGGAAGGCATGGAGTGCTCTTTGCCCATGGACGGCAGACGTGTCTCCCTAACCCAGCTCTCAAAGGACAGCTTCCGTGAGTGCCAGGCCACCCTCACACTCACAGACCTACTCATCATCATTTTCTCTGGCATCTCGGTGTCTGTAGTGGCGATCATGACCAGCTTTTTCCTGGCTTCAACTGTTCATTGTTTCCAGCGCTGGAGTAAAGGCACAAAGGGGGATGAGGAGGAGAGTGAGGAATAAGAGGGACTAGTTTTCAGGACCTGCATGGTCTTATTACCTCCAACAATGAGAGAACAATGCCACCTATAAGCCCTATATGCGACAAGTTTCATGCTGCTTTCCCCCCGGGTGAACAGTCGGAACTGTGTAACGGTAGGTCAGCTCTTGTATGGTGGCAGGTTTTCTTTGCACATGAACATCTGATATATCAGACATTCCCATGAAATGGGTTTGTCCCAATAAAAGCTACAGAGGGCCCTGTGCCACTCAGAAATGATGGTATAAGGTTCATATTTTTGGCTGTGGTTAACATTTATGGCCATAGGTTCTTGTAAGGCCTACACACATATAATAGGCCAACACCTTGAAATAGATCAAAAATAGGTGTTGCTGCAGTGTTGTCATGTTAGTCTTACACAAGCCAACCACTTCTCAGCATTTATCACATTGGATATCCAAATCTGGAGTCTGGAGTCCTGCATTGTCAGGACATGAAATTTTGCACAACTTTTCATTGACCATTAATGATTGTCCTTGAAGTTTAGGGCAAAAAAACCCCTCAATCCCACTATAAAGGATGTCTTACCAACCAGTGAACTCAGTATTTAAACTGCCTATAACATGATATGCTGGCATATCTTTGCCATTTATAATGTCTTTCTGGACAGCTTCACTTACTAACATTCAAAACTGGTTGACAAGCATTGACCACGTTTCAGCTGCATGTAGATTAGACAGTGGTAAAGGTCTCAGGCAGAAAAGAAAAGTTGGGAAAGTGATGAAAACTTATTTAGCTGACATAGATTCCAGCAAATCTGGAGAATATTCCATTATATAATCTCAAATTTATGTACCAAATAATACAATGTACAGTGAGCAAAATGTACACAAACATATAAATCAACATAAGGATATATGGTATATTCTTTAGAATGACAACTATGACCTGTGTAGAAAGATATCCTTTACATATCTACAGTATAATCTTGACAATTATGGCAAATATGGTTTTAATGTAGAAACTAATAATACTGTTTAGAATTATTGTGTCAAATGATGCACTTTAAATGGTGAACCTGATTTTGGCAAGACCCTATAACAACACCATATAGACCAGTTTTGTTTTCATTTGCCAAAAATTAGGTTTAGGTAAAGGAGAGGTTTGATGTGGTAGGGATAGCTCCTTATGAGGAGGCATCAATATAGCCAAAACACACTCTGTAAACACATATTGTACTCAAACAGTTATATTCTCAGAGACTTTGTGTAGCTGATGATTGAACCAGCTCGCTTACTTCACTTCATATGCTGTAGTCTTAACTTTTATGTTAAGAGGCAGGTCACTACACAGCACATTTGTATTCACAGGGATGCAAAAGGTAGTCTGTTGATAGAAAAGTTGGGATAAAATAGACATCTTTGTGGTGAATTTGTTTGTGAGTATTTCCACTAAACAAATACATCATAGTCTGTCTTCTAATTAAAGATCTTTCAGTTCCTTGTAGTAAAGCTGCTGATTTAATCTAGTGGATCAGTCTCATATCAAAACATTTACTGTATCAATTACAACATCTGCATTCACAAGAATGACAGTACAGTATAAATTACTGTACTGTACTGTACTGTAAATAAATCAGTGCTCTGGATTTTATGGGTTTGTATTTTAATTTTTTTATGCATTCATATGTTAAAATCCTCAATCATTAGGATTTGGAATGCACAAAGCTGCACTCACAAGCAAAGGTATGATGCATCGCTTCTCAACATTCTGGCAAAGTATGAATAATTCAGCAAAACTGATTATGAAGCAGAACGAATGTCAAGCCTCTAAATGCAAACAAGCAGAGGATAGAATAAGACCCATCAGCAAACAGTCATTCATTTTTGTATGTTTATCAGAAGAAAAGAAATTCAGTGTCTATAGAAGTTTTGAAGCACATTTTGCAGCTATGGCTAGAAATAAATGTGGCCTTATTGTTCATTTGTTATTTTCCCTGAGTGTAGTCCTCATTAAAATCTTTTCACTTTAATTTGATGCTCTTTTAAAGGATGTGTCACATTGAGTGTTGATACCAACTTGTATTGTCACAGTAAATTATTTTATTATGTGATGTGTCTGAAGATGTCCTGAAATTACCACTTCCATATATATATATATAAAGAAAAAACAGTGTACCATTGTTTTGTGCATTGTGTCGTTGCCAGAATTCAAACATGTTCACATAGAATACTTTAAAGACATATCGGAATTTTATATTCTTAGATTACAGCCAATACTGAGATTCATTTAGTTCATTTAGTTACAATGTTAAAGGGGAATACCACTAAAATTTTGAGTATGCAAATCCTGAATTGAGTCTGAAAATGCACCCATTTGTTGGCATAAGAGGACCAAGTTTTAAGATAGTGTACATTCGCACTGAGTACATTTTCCTCCATTGGCAGCGCCTTTTGTTTTTACATTTTTTCTTTTGGGGGAGGGGCACCTTTCAAACTGTGCTGCCAGTGCTTAAAGGACAATATCGGCAATAGTGCATGTTTGAGCCCAATATATACAACCCGTTATTGACAACCAGTTCCCAAAACATACTATTGCAATAGTTTTTCCTGCCCTCCACACTGCATTTGGTTTCAGTTCATTCCAATATGCTATTAAAATCAACTTTTAGAGACTTGAAAGACCTTGAGATAAGTAATCCATCACAGCAAACACTGTTAAGGCTTCTGTCGAAATAACTTTATTTGACCACTCCAACAAGGAACTGCACGAAAACAATATATGTCTGATATATGTCTGCCCGGAAATGTAGTCCCAGGAGAAGATGGCTTTTACCCAGAAAGTAAAACAACCATGTCTTCTACTGTCAAAGGTGGGTGTATCACATGAAGATTTGATTTTGAAAGATTAGCAGTGTGAGGTTTGTTGTGCAATGAGAAACGAAAAAAGACACTGAGAGCTTTTGCCAGCACCAAGTTTTTTCTTATTTTATTCTCCACAGCAGTGCAGATTATTTACAATATAGGACAGAATCTTGGCCAAAAATTTGTAGTAAAAAAAAAAAAGAGCAACTAAATGAAGAACTGGTTTAAATAAAAGAAAAAATACAAAGTACCAAATACATTTTCCTGCTCACTGGCTATAGTACACCACTTTAAGCTTAGGCCCTTTGCAGCCAACTTTCCTGCCTCTCTGCTACCAGGTTCTAGAGTGGCCAGGAGCTCCAAACTCCTGCATTTATAGGCCTGGTGCTCCACCTACTAAAGGAAATTGCAATTAATCAATTAATTAGCTCACAGAATAAATGCATCATGATCACGATTTAATATAGACAGACATGGATTTATAACAACATTAGATACGTTTAAAACTATCAGCTCATTTGAAGCACCCTGAAAATAGTTATTTTAACCAAAACACATTACAACCCGCCCTCCAACACTACAACAATTTGGCACATACACTCAGAACACCTTCATTTAAGGAATGCAGTGCAGTGGCAGTTGCTGTCTAATCAGAGTGGATAACCAACTGCAGCAGAGAGGAGAGGTAACAAACTAGCAAAAATGCATTTAAATAAATACATTAACATGGGGTCACGTCATTATTTCTGATTATTTAAATATGTACGATAAACTAGCTGGAGAAGAATGTGTATATATTTAGAGGGCACAAAGTGTCCCCCGTGACAAGGGGATTTGGAAAAAATATCAGGAAAACTAAAACACGGTTTTATGGTTTGGAAATTGGTTGTCAATAACGTAACATGTATGCGGGCTGTACTGGGCTTAAACATGGACATTTGCTGGTATGGTCCTTTAAGAATGCAAAGAGACTGGCAGTTTATTGGCAGATCAGAACATTTTTTTTAAATTGAAAAAAGTTAAAATTGTTTTAAAAAAGCACTTTGTTTGGTCAGTTGCTTTGTTTTAGAGGCTGGCCAATCATGAAAAGAAGAACAGACGGAACCAACGGCAGTCATCCATGTTGAGAGGCTGTGCTGATGGTATTAGAATACAACACTGTCAAACCTCCTGAATGAGACTAGTCAGCTGCCATGGTCTCTCTCTCTCCCACATAGGATGTCTTGTAACCAGAAGCATCTGTGTGCAACATTGTTCAACTCAAAACCTAAAGCCAAAACGAGCTAGCAGGTGAACTGAGCTGACAGCGGAGCTGTCCGTTATTGTTAAAAAAAAAAAAAAAAAAAANAAAAAAAAAAAAAAAAAAAGTGACTGCAGCAGCATTATTTTTAGGAGACAAGCTTTTTCTACGCAAATGCATCGTGTTAAAAATCAAAGTTCATCAGCTATTTTTTATTTTACTTATTTTTTTAATGTTAGTTTTAACAATAACAACCTGCTCAATACTACAAAGTGGATTTATTAAATTTATTGGTTTTCCCCTTCAACAGATGTAAAACGGCTTTCTTAACATACATATTTTGGAAGGTTGAGAGTCAAGAAATGAGAGTTTTTATATTTAATACATATCATTTCAACTACTGTGTAGTTACTATTGTATATTGACACTACAAATTATTATGTTAGCTTAGCTTAGCTTGAAGCATATGTTAGTATGATGATTTTCTTCTCTTACTTATTTTATTACGTCAGAAAATATCACCACCTTAGAGCATGAAATGTTGAGTTACCTATAGCATAAATTTCAGATTCATGTCTATTTTTCTATTATACCTTTCAGAATAAAGTATTTATCTACTCTGTCAAATCAGTTTTGGGCATCACATCCTGGAAAGCAAAGACTGGTGGGTGCTTTCATACAATCTGTCTTAACATAATTTTAAATACCAAAATCCATGCCATGTTTTGTCAGAAAAAAAATATCAGAGTGGCTCAAATCTAAATTGAGGGACAGAGGAGAGTGTATGTTTTGGTTGCAGCTGAACACATTTCAAAACGTCCAATGGTCACTGTTAAACTGAAGATATGTGTAGCTGTATATTAATGTTTGGTTAAAATAAATAAATAAATAAATAAAATCCTGTTCTTCCTGCCCTTTGGTCTATATTTCTTAAGGATTCAGTGTGACACTGAAGAAGAATTAACCACTTTGCTGTTAGCTACAGCTATCGGAACATGTTTAATGAATAATGCAGTAAGTGTTCTCTGGTGCTCTGCTGGAAAACGGCTGACTGTCCCCTCCAGGTGGGGGGTGAATTGTTGTGTCTCAGGGTCTTGATCATAAATGAGGGCAGAATTGAGAATGAGATCATTAGGTAGATTGGTGAGGCATCTGCAATGATGTAGATACTGCATGCTGGATTGTCATGACCACAAACTCTGGATAGTGACTGAAGGAATGAGATAATGGCCAGAAGCAATCAAAATGAGTTTCCTCCATAGGGCTGTTTGGACTCACCCTTAGGGACAGGATGAGGAGCTTGGACTTAGGGAGGGTGCTCAGAGTAGAACTGTTCCCTCACATTGACAAGAGCCAGCTGAGGAGGTTATCTCATCAGGATGCCTCCTGGATGCCTCCAGACACATCCAACTGGGAGGAGACCATGAGGCAGACCCAGAACATGCTGGATGAATTATGTAGCATATCTGGCCAGGGAACACCTTGGGACCCAGGAAAAGCTGGGGAACATGGCTAGGGAGAAGGACATTTGGGCTACTTTGTTTAGCGACTACCTCTGTGAGTCATACCTAGAAAAGCAGAGGAAAATGGATGGATGGATGGATGGATGGATGGATGGATGGCAATAAAGGCTAACATATTGGCAAAGCACACATACCTGTTAGTAACATGCAGATCAACTGTAGACATATTATGCACACATTATATTATATATAAGGCTGGAGGTCAAAGATATTCCCTTTAATCCAGTGCCCTAAATGCAGAAAATGTGACCAAAATGGAAATGTGATGTTAGAGACACAATAACAAAAAGGTTAATTTTGTCACAATCATCAATTCTCATGTGAGTCTGAATTTCTTTCTCTAATTTTCCAGACAGATTTTCTCTTATCAAGGCAGCAAGTGAGAAAGGTTCATCTGTAAACAGCACACAGTGTGTTACTTACCACAGTGATGTGATCACACTGCAGGTATGCAACTGGCTGTACTATTTTTGGAAATGGTGGAAATGGTGAAATGGTTAGAAAAATTTGAGAGTTAAAAAACAAAAAAGAACAAAAAACCAAACAAAAAAAAAACAAAAAAAATGCAACTACTTGTTTAACATGAAGTTGTTGACATTCTGTTTGATTAATCTGTTTCATCCAGAGTTGTTTGCTTTTAGACAATCTGTGTGTAATTTGATGTCAGATGAAAATTAACTACATACAATGTATTCCAGTGACTTTTCTTGTCAGCTTTTCTCCAGTATTTTTTTTTTTAATGTCAAGTTCTGTAGGTCTTAAGTTGCTATGAAGAGCTTACTCCTTCAGTTGCCAGAGGATGGTGGCTCTCATTGCTCATGTTGATGATTAATTTCTCCACATTTGTGTCAGCATTTATTGTGTTCTGTTGTGAGTATTCATGAAACCGTAAAAGGATATTATGCTTAGTGTGTTTTTTGTTTTGTTTTTTTGAATAAATTTGATGTCAAAGCCCCACTGCAGTTATCACAGGATCATAATAATCCTCATCCTTAGAGCACATAGCTTTGCCAAAGAAACATGGATCCTACCCCAGAGAAGTAGAGTAAAGAATGTTGTAATGAGCAAAGGATGATTTATGGAGAAATTTGCAATTCCAAACAGAAATAATTAGGTCACACTCGGGACCTACAATGGGAATAGCAAACATGTTACCTACACATATGTGAGTGAGTCAGTGAAAAGAGGCCTGTGAGGGTGGTGGTCGTGATGAGGATTCTCCTGCAACCATTTACCTCATTTGGTTGTCATGGCTACACAGCCAGAGGCCTGAGCTCTTGGATGCCGAGGCGGGAACAGGGAGAGGGAGGGATGCTGGGAAGCGTGGCCCTCAGTGTGGCTGCCTCGCCTCTCTTTCCATGCATCAGCTAACTGGAGCTGGCATGTGAAAAAGGAAGAAAAAAACGTTCACAGCCCTGTGCCCTTGTGAACCAACCTGCAACTTTTGTATTTATTTTTCCCTTTTGATCTGTCTGCAAAAGGCATTGTGAGAGATCAGCTTGTCCTCCATCACATTCTCATCATCACTGGAGTATAGCCTATAAAATGGCATAAAATAGCGGGTGGATGATTATCCTTAGTTGACCTATTTCCATGATGGAAAAAAAAAAGAGAAAAAAAGCATATTATCACACATAATTTCAGCTGCACATTAATTTGCAGCAAAAGCAACACACTGCTGTGCTCAGGAGAAAGATGAGCTGACCTAATGATTATTGGAACAGTTTCATACTGAGAATATCCAGCAATAGAAAAAGTATTAACCACTCATAAAAAAGAATTTATGGCACAAAATTTGAGTTACTTAAACTAGAGAGATTTGCTGCTCTATAGCAAAATAAATTTAGAATATTGGATATCACTGACATGGTCTTATATATTAAATACTGTGATCATTAAACCTTTCCCATGAATTTCAATTTGTAATTTATTTACACACATTCACACTGTACATACAGTACATATGATCTGTCTGTCAGTACTATCGCTTGCTGACCTACAAAGACGGGAAGCCTGCAGGACAGTGAGGCCAGTAAGCCAACACTCAGAGAGGAAGCTTTGAATGAATAATGTCCTGGTGGCTCACAGTGGGATTAGGGTTTGGGTAGGAGTGGGCAGGAGACGGGTCAGGTTACAAAGTTCAAAAGGAGACACACCTGATGCTTTTCTCAGTCTGTGTGACTGACAAGCACAATGCTCACTGTTAGCACACAGTCACATTAATCAACAAATCGTTACTTTATTGTTCGTCTGAATAGTCTGGGGAAATATAGTAAGGATCTTTTTTTTTAATTGTTCCTCAAAACAATAACAATTTTAGAATTTACAGTACCTATTGGGTTTTTAAATAAGAAAAGACAATGCATTCTGTCTCTGTATTTGGTGTAATATGTTTAACTGCCAAATTACAAGCAAATCATTTCCTGCAGCCCAAATTAGAAAAAAATAAACTTCTAAACAATCAGAAATCTGGTCAAATTACTTTGTACCCCCAACATCTTGGGCCCTCTCTCAGAGTAGGAATGAAGATTTTGTATCTGTTGCTATCACAATTTTAGCAGCAGCAGTGAAATAACATTATTCACAGTGGAGAGAGTGAGAGGTGAATAGGGGACGCTGCAGCCGTGGGCAGCCATGGGCATCAATGCATGCTTCTGGCAAACTGTTCATCCACTGCACCAAAACACAGGCTGGCAGGCTGGCAGATTCAATTACCCTCAAAATGTATTCTTAATATCTATGAAAAACCAAATACATCTGGAATCTGATATTAACAACCACAATTAAAAAAAAAAAAAAAAAAAAAACATTCAGAGAAGCAGTCAAACAGCAGAGCTTTTTCATGCATACATTGTTTAGATCATGCTTGGGTAAATGTGTATCAAAATTCAAAAGGATTTGCATCCTAATCCGATCTGTTTATACTGTGATTTATTTGATATTACTCTGGGATAAAAAAAAAAAAAAAGTATCCAATTGTTATCCTTAGTCAGTAGAGACAGAGATGAGAGACTCATACAGGAATTGGTGTTAACAAAGCAATGTAAAACTGATCAATCCAGTATTTACTGCATCATAGTCCAGGTACATGTTAGAGAGTGTAGGATAAAGCATTTATTATGTATATATAAAGTATAACACAGAACAGTTTGCAGTTTGCTGAAAATTGACAAAAATCTTATAACAGGATGATGATAAATAAGGATTTCCAACAGATGTGCTGAAAAAAAAAAAAAATTTTCAAACTGTAATCACCCATTTAGGAGTCATATCAGCCTGTGACTGATGTCTATTCAACTGGAGAAATTAATCCAGCACAGCAAACACATTACAGAGGAATGAGGGAGCAGCAAACTAGCATCAAGTGGCAGAAGGAGACAAATCTAAGTACCATTCATACTGACTCATTGAGACCTTAACGAGGTCAATATATAGCACATTAAAATCTAATTCTCAGCAGAACTCTGCATCTGTGTGAGACATCAGTACTGAAAGAGTGACAGATACAGTTATGAACAGCAGTGAGATTAAGACATCTAGAGGAAACAATGAAAGTTAAGAGCTGTATGGCTAATGTCAATATTTGGATGCATCTCACTTCACCTTCATTTATTCGGGTTCAAGTTCAGGTTATAATAATAATAATAATAATAATAATAATAATAATAATAATACAAGACTACAGCAGTGATACTACTCCATACTCAAAGCATTTTGTGTATGAAAAATGCACCAATTGGTTACAACAGCAAATATAGTAACAACAAATGCAGTAAGAGGCTATAGATAAATAAAAGAGATAACGCTTACATTCTATAAATAAATAATGGAGTGGGTTGAAGCAGCAACAAACTGGTGGAAAGTACAGTAAATTTAACAAAAGAACATTAGAGACTGGCTACATTTGTTGTATTCCCCAGCTCGCTCAGTGGAACATCTTCACTGTTTATTCTTTCCTCTCACAACAACATAAATGTCAAGGTAAAGTCTCAACTATAAAACTATAACACAGGTATATATTGGTATATATAGTTTTTCTAGTTTTTTCCATCCCTACAAAAACAGGGCTAACTAGTATATTAAATCAAGTACCACAGGATGAATAGTTGTTGACTGATAGAAATGAAAACACCTGTCTCTTATCCTTCAAAGTTCAAATACAGTGCCTTGTCTTATGGTTGCCCACTGGCCTGAAGACTCATGCACAAAGAAATGAAGTACAATAGTTAGATGCACTCATGTGGAAAAGGTCAGCCTTGTACTGTGTTCTTAATACAAGCGGAGGGGACAGAAATGGCGATAAACCCAAATACACTCATTAGGATGTCTGGGATATTGTAGAGTGTGTGTGTGTGTGTGTGTGTGTGTGTGTGTGTGTGTGTGTGTGTGTGTGTGTGTGTATGTGTGTAAGACATAGTGAGAAAATGAGGTGATGACACAATCAATAACTGGCTAAACGGAGCCTGTCAACAGTTTGCAATCGCCAGGCAGTTTTTTTTACCTAAAATGTAGAAGTATACTCAAATCCTTTACTAAAGTAAAAACAGTAATACTACTGTGGATACTCCATTACAAGTATAGTAAAATTACTGACAGTAAAATGTCGTCTAGTATCAAAAGTACTGTCTGTGAAGAATACTTGAATACTTGGTGAATAATATTTGATACCTATTATTGCATCATTAATGAAAAATTCCTAAAGTTGGACATAAAATTGGATTTTTTTTTAAATTTTTTAATTAATTCATTAATTTATTTATTTTTAACCTGCATTTGTCAAACCTTGTGTCTCGATTTTAGACAGTTTGCAAAGAAATACTTATGGGTTTAAAAATCTCCAAAATTAGAGATGAAGTTTTTTATTTTTTATTTGTTTCTTCCACATTTCTCTTTTTATCGTTCATATTTCCAACCTCTTTCCTTTCTTGTGATGATGTCTACAAGGTAATTTGCCACTGGTAAAGTTTTTAAACAATCACAGAAAAATGTTATAAATTATCTCATGTTGATTTTAAATTCTTAATCTGCAAAATAACTAGTAAGTCAGATAAATGTAGTGGAGTAAAATATGTGTGTGTGTGTGTGTGTGTGTGTGTATGTATGTATATCCATTCCTCTAAAATAGAGCAATGTTAAAGTAGAAAGTAACACAAAATGGAAAAATTCAAAGTAAAGGCCTCAAAATTGTACTTATGTAGAATACTTCAGAAAATGTATTTTGTGACTTTTCACCTTTGAGTCAAACAAATAACTCTAAAACTCTGAAATCGTTAAGTTTAAAAACCATAGTTTTATAGTCTTACCAAATACGATAAATTATTGTTTTTTCTTCTTGAAAATATCTTGCTATATAACGTACTGTACTTTACTCTGATTATCTATCTATCTATCTATCTATCTATCTATCTATCTATCTATCTATCTATCTATCTACATATATATAGGGATTTAATATCATTAAGGTTGTTTTTAAGCTGTTCACATATTTAAAAAGTAGCAAAACACTTTAGATGAGTTTAACCTCTGCATCCCTGATTACGAGAATGATATGTTAAGACGATGAAGGTTGATGCACTGTTAAATCCTCTCCGGCTCTCTGTCAGTAATGGAGACAGTATACAGAGGGATAAACAAGAAGGAAGAGCAGGAGGGGCAGGCAGTGGTCCAGATGTGGAGGTCTGCCCATCTCAAATAGGGTCTGAGCAGAGCAGATGGTACTCTCTGCTATTACAGGGATGGCTGAGATTAGTTGAGAGGGGGGCACAGGACTGATGGGGGCGTTGAGGGAAGACCACATCTGTTTGGATTATCCAAGCCGGAAGAAGCATGCATCACTCACAGGAAAGGGCTGATAGATATAGAATTATTAAAAATCTGATGATTTTACACTAAAACACACTAATGTACTGAAGCAAAAAGAGATGAGCTTCCACTGCGTGCCAGTCTTCTTATTATGGGAATCCTTACTGAGTGAATCTGGACACAAAGTCAAAGACAGCAAAACCACTATGACTCACAGTGATTCATCTGTCCAGAATAAAAGGATGCTGTGTCAAATGTTAACATCCGGACTTACAGCCATTTCTCCTTTACTGGTTTCATTTAAGGGATGATTTCAGCTTGGTGCAATTGTTGTAATTGCATCCTGTTAGTATGAGACACAGCAGGCTTGATCAGTGATACTGGCAGTTTTCCTAAAGCAGAGAGAGGACATGATGTCCTCCAGGAGCAGACAGGTTGTCACTGTACACAAAGGCTCCTGTTTATGACTGGTAATGAGAATGAGATTGATGCTGTGAACTTTCTGCTAATTCATCATACAAAGTCTCAATCACACTGTAGCATTGTATGAACCCAGAAAGACCTCGACACCATTTCCAACTCTAAGCCCTGTATAATCTGTCAAACGGCTCCTAAATCTTTTCATCAGGCTTTCTTGACTTGATTATCCTCCAACATACCATCACCCTTCATTCTGATGATGATGCAATGCATGTTTATTGCTTATTCTATCCCGCAATCGTGTGTTGTATGGGTGATGTCATGCGTAAGTGCACAGCACAGCCCTGAGCATCAGCCCTGATTGCATTTAATCCAGATTTATCTATGCTAATTAGAATGCCATATCTCTCATGAACACATAGTACAGCGAGTAATGGACATCATGCTATAAAAAAGAAATCCCAATATAGTAGATGCTGGGTCATGACATGCTATTAAGAGCATTTGACCTTCTGAGATTTGACTTTAATAATGAAAGAAGGTTTAATAAACAATAGTCACCTGAGAAGATTCTCTGATTTCATCTGATTTCATCTGGCAGAAACCTGTTTATCAACTGAATGTTCTCAGAGGGAAACTGATATGCATGCAGTGACAGAGAATCCCTCTAGTATGATGTTATGTAATTGCTGACTCAGACAAATTCAATTAAGAGATGAAATGCCTGTGTTTGACCTTGACGACTCAAAAGCGGACAACAGATCTCATTGAAACAGAGCCAAATATTGTGTCTGGAGATTTTTGGAAGGGAAGATTTCTGTGGCGCTCGATCAAGAAGTGGCATTGGTTGTCAGAAATTGTTACGTTTAAAGCCTGTGTGCAACGCTGAGATCAGTCACTGACTCAAACAAAGTGTGGCTTTTAAATCACATAATTGCTATGATCCCACTATC
This sequence comes from Lucifuga dentata, assembly GCA_014773175.1. NCBI lineage: Eukaryota > Metazoa > Chordata > Actinopteri > Ophidiiformes > Bythitidae > Lucifuga > Lucifuga dentata. The sequence goes on from VXCM01003275.1 coordinate 27,237, forward strand.
TAAAATTACAACCAGCTAGGCTTTATGACAGTGTTTTGTTTCCATATATTTCCAAGATATGTTTACTTATTTGGAGTGAGATCTTTATGAAACTTTAATCTATATTATATTGAGTTAAAGCTGTTAAAGCCAGTGGAGGTTCACTCTTAACACACCCGCACATCAGTAACAGCACAGAATGCACAAAGCTCATAATAACTGAGTTGTCACGCTGACTTAACTTTATATATAGTGTCGTTTCCAGGAATATGTGTTGAAATTTTTATCTCCTCTGTACAGAAATACAGTACCGACTGGGAAATTAAAATAAGGAAAGCCCAGTTTCGGACTGCTTACTCAGTATCCAACGACAGGAAACCTTTAGTAAAGATCAAACCTCAGATTGTACATGTTAGATACATCAAGTTCAGTTATTCCTGTTTTGTGCAAACATTCTCATCGCTTAATCCTAATACTGAAACATGATGAAACATTTCCCATAAAGACTATAGAGCTTAAGTTTAATACACGACAACTTCTAACAAATAAGAAGTTATACACATTATTAAAACAATTGTGTTTGTAATTCACTAACTAAACATTACTATGTCATAAAATACTTTATAACACAAAGCTATATGAATTTGAAAAAGGCACTTATATTGGGGACTTTTATTCTGAAATGCTTCACTAATATTGCATAGTTTAAAATGGAGTGGTATCATGAAGGTGTCAAAATAAAGCCTAGGCAACAACTGTACCTTCCTGTGTTGAATAATAAAGGCTAAAGTGCTCTAAATTAACATTGTTCCACCATGATAAATGAAGTGATGCCATCTAGTGATATACCAGTGTCACTGCATTTGGTCTGGACTGCTCCAGTATATTAAGTATATTTGTCTTGTTGTATGTATGAAGCACTGCATAATAGAACAAATTTTACTCAGTAAAAAGGTGAGGCTATGTTTTGTATTTTTAAAAAAGAAAACATTTTTTTTCTTGATGCCTGAGGAAGAGCTTGTTTTCTGTAAATGTTAGAAGACTTCAAGGTTTCATTATCTTTGCAAATGACAGCTTGTATTAACTGTTTACTTCTGCATTTGTATTTTCATAAATACAAGAAAATAAAGAAAATGCAAACCTCAAAACGATGAAAGCCTTATTATTTGTAATTATGATTTATTACTATCTCATGCAGACATTGTGGCTGGATGTTTGCTTTGCTAAGAGTTTCCTGCCACAAGCCAAAGACATTGAGGTAAACTGGAAACTCGAAATTACTCACAGAAGTGAATGTGAGTGTGGGTGAATTTGTCTTTGTCTTTGATAGACTGGTGAGCTGTCCAGGCTTTTCTCTGGCTCCCACCCAAAGAATGCTGGGATAGGCTGCAGCCCCCTAAGACGCTGCACAGGATAAGCAGGTGTAGAACGTGGACTCATTACTTTAGCTCAGGAGGTGGCAGGGATTGGGTGTGGGAAGTCATGCCAGCAACTAGATGCTAGTGTGTGAGATGAAAGTTCTGTCACTGTTGTTTCAAATCCACCACATCAATTCATAAAAAAAGATGAAAACCCCAAATAAGCATATATTCAGAAAAAAAAAGTGTGCTATACACTGCAGAATTTACACACAAAAAAAAAAAAAAANAAAAAAAAAAAAAAAAGAAAGAAAGAAAAGAAAAAAAATCAAAAATAAAATCCCCATTCAACATAGGATTTGAATGGAACCAGAAATGTTGCAATTATACATTGAGAGAATTTAATCTTTATAATCAACATCATATTTCATTTGAAAAATTTCACTGATAAACAAAATCACAAAATGAATGATTATGAATAATCAGTAATCATTTCAACTGTGTGTGACCTGAATCATTACAAATATACAAAGGCTCTGATCTGCTCTGATCTAAGAAGCTTTTTCTCATCTGTTTCTTTCATAAGAACCTAAACAAAGTCGCCAAAGTCATGGAGTCTGTGAGACCATAATCCTTTTCTTTCTTCAGTGTTTCCTTTAACTTTGCTGAGACCTGGCTAAGATTAAAGTATTATCTTCTCCATCAACTCATTTTAGGTGGTACACTCTTCCCCGTGTCTGGGTAACCTTGAGGTAAGCAGATTTGGAAAGGTTACTTTTCCATTTCACAAATATATTCGGTGACATTTCCAGTGTTTACTTATGGACCTCTTACATAATTCTCTGATTTTGTTAATTCCTTGGAGCTACAGTAACATAAAACAAGGTTTTTTGTGTTTTATTGACCACTTCTTTTTTAAATGTTGCCTCTAACAAATGGTTGCCATGACAATTGAATGACAGTTTGAATAATTCTATCATTTCTATCAACATTTGTCAGTATTTATGAGAATTTCCAGAGACTGTATCCAATAAACTAAATACCCATTTTCTCCTAAATTTTTTGTATTCTTAATTTTGACCTATTGTTTTCAAGAGTACTTTGTTTACTGTGTCTTTAAAGTATCTATTACACAAATTTCAGTTATCCTTTTTCTATGAAGATTACCAAATACTCTGGTAGAAACCTGAATGATAAGTTGCAATCACAATATAAAAACAAATTACATACTCATTACATACAAAATGGATTTTCTTCAAATTGGAAAGCAAATCAGTATAAGAACTCCATAAATATTTTTGCATGTAACCATTTTTAGCTTATTTTTAGTTTAGTTAAACCTGCAATACAAGACCAAGCTCATCCATAAAGAATAAATTGGAAAGGAAAGATAAAAGTATTTGTGAGAACATGCGTATAAAAGCTTTTAGGCTGTATGGATGCCTATTTTCCTGTTCACTGGTGTGAACAATTGTAGAATAAAATTCATTTTGGATATAAAAAAAAAACAACTCAAATATGCTGTGAGTGTCCATAACACTGCCTCCCAGTCATTGTTAACAGAGCAGCACTACAGCAGCTCAATCACAGGCCTGAGTCTTTTAGTTCATTGGTTTCTTGCATTGGTTAACATTGTCCAGCTGACTGTTTTTGATCCTGCAGGCAAATAACACATCTTTAAGATGTTGTGAATTGAGTTTCATAATTTCAGTAGTATCTGCAGTAAATGAGGTGAGGTTTATTGGATTGTCCCAAAGGGTTTCACAAACCTACACCATGAAATGATGACAATGAAACAGAACAAGGAGCTCCTTTGAAAACCACGATTATGCTCCAGCCAATAAATATGTAATAATGAAATTATACCACATGAGGGTGCAAAGGGATTACATTTTGCAAGTGTTCCATGTGGTACTTTTCTCCATGGTTTAAGGATTAAATTCAGATGCTGCTGTTTACTTCTTTTCAACAACGATCTGATTCTGTGAAATGTGGAATGATTTACATAAAATTAATCTTCTTCCAAAGACTCAATCCAAGACACAAATATTCTTTCTCTTTTGCATCTGGACCTTCTCACTTTCAAGTGTGAAAAAAAAAAAGAACAAGAACCTGCCAACAAATTAGCCCCCCTGTTAAAATTCATTACCATGTCATTTAAAAGGAATCCAAATACAATCAGGATTCCTCACCGGTACCATAAATAGTGGACAGCTAAGGTTAGGATATTGAGTATTATGGATTTTATTATGCAAAATAAATAGAGGAAGGCGTGCCAAAGCTCCAGAGCCCTGTCTGTCTTTATTGTACCAGTGCTGATGCCTGGTTCTCTGCCAGTCCCTCCACTCAGAGCTCACAGAGGCTCAGGCTGAGTGGAAAAGTCCACTGCTTTCAATGCCTAAACAGCAGTAAATAGCTGAGTCAAATGTGAAAGACTTTAATTGTGATGTGCAATAACTGCACAGGAATTTGATTCGGGCTCGGTTTTTGGTGTTTCACAGAACACCAACAAAAGGCAAAGAAGACAAGATGTAAGGTGTTCTATATATATTTCCTATAGCTTACATCATGTGTGTTTCTCCTTAGCCTTGCAGTTCTTGCATACACTGATTGAAAAGCTGAGTCCTTAGGTGAATGGGCATGGAATTGCTCTAGTTCCTATAAGTATCTCAAAGCGTCAAGGTACAATTCACAAGGCTAAAATCATGACTAGCAGAAGAGATAAAATGATACTGGTCTTATCTGTTTCTGGTAATCATTATTACAGTCTGGACCCAATCTGCTGGTGATGTAACATGCAGTAAGTATCTTGCTCTTCTGACACATTATTTGTGTTGCCTCTCTCTCTCTCTCTCACACACACACACACACACACACACACACACACACACACACACACACACACACACACACACATTCAGGAATGTTTAACGGTTTCTTCCTTTGTTTCTCTGTTTCTCCTTTTTTCTCTTTCTTTCCTTGTTTCATTCTAGCAAACACAAGCACAGATACATACAGTGTACACACAATGAAAGCACAATACTCCTTGTTCCTACACTTCCAACACGTTATAATGGTAGGTGGTAAGGAGGAGGAAGCATATTGAAGGGGCTATAAACTTGAAAGTCCTCTCATCTTTATGAGAGGAGTAAGAGTTAACTAGGTGACTTGGTACGGGGGCAGGACATTGATAGTGTTGTGGGGGAGGAGGGGAGGCAGGAAGGGGAGGTGGTNAAAAAAAAAAAAAAAGACAAGAGCAGGAAAATTTAAGGGTGAGGGGAACCGGAGCTGTGGCCTGTGGATGAACCCATCAGGGACTTTGCTTGCTGGGGTCATCCCAAGTTCAGGTCTTTCCCTCGCTGACTCTGCGAGAGTGGAGGAGCTGTCCATGGCTGAGGGGGCCTACTCTTGACGGCCTCCAGCCCCTGCTGCGAGCCCCCCAGGGGCCCGGTAATACAAACCCATTTCCNCTCTTGACGGCCTCCAGCCCCTGCTGCGAGCCCCCCAGGGGCCCGGTAATACAAACCCATTTCCAGCAGGAGTTCGGTGGGGTGTGTGGGGAATGGGGGCTTGCCCTGGGTAAACGGAGGTCATTCTGGGGTGGGAGGGTGAGGAGAGCCACCTTCACCAATAAATATTTTCCTGACAGTCAGATGAAGGTTTGTTTTTAAAGCTCTCATCCCTGTGTGTCTTTGTAAAGGCTCATGTTACTCTTCTTACTGGACAGAGAAAACTGAAAACATGACTGTATGGTCACACAGACAGAATATATCCCTCTGTTATTTAAAAAGTGAAATTAAGTAACAGGGAATGTTGAAAGTGTCCAATTATTAAAGTCATAAGACTCCTTATTTTCTCAGTCAGAAAAATATTTGTTCATAAATGACCCTCAAATAGGTGGTGCAAGTGCTAGGTGGATTTGCTAACCATGCAGAAGTTGCAGAAGTCTACAAAGTTTTTGCAAAAAGACAAATGAGAAACAATCTATCATTCGACACCACAGACCAAACAGTGAGTCAGGGGTGGCCAACTAATCAGGCAGTTTGCACAGGCAGCACAGCGTGGGTCCTTTGAGTGGATAAGTGGTCCCTCCCATAATGTCAAGAGTAAAGGCTGTACCAGAGGTTAGAGAGAGGTTGGCAGTGAGTTAATGAGATGACTGGTGTGGTGATCAGCAATCAGAGGTTTGCAGACCTGTGACACAGCACGAGACACATATTGATAGAGATAGAAGACTTTGCAGATTTATGAACTGTTTATCAGCTATCACATCAGGAGGCCATGAGGACACAGAGACAGACAGAAACATTAAGTCCACTCTCAATCAGTCAGTAAGTTTACATGCACTTTAAAGGACCATACTGTGATTTTGCTTGTTTGAGCACAATAACTACAATTTGCATACACGTCATTACTGCCAACCATTTTCCAAAACATACTACTGGAGCGGTAAAATTTAGAATTATTTTTCCTACCTTTCAAACTGCAATTGATTTCATTTCTTTCATTATGCTATAAATATCAACTTGTAGAGACTTTAAATGTGCTTGAGATAGGCAATCCATCACAGAAAACAAAACATTTATTAATTTTTTTTCTTTGGTCAAAGTAATTAAACCAATCCAGCATGGAGAAATATAGTCCCAGGAGAAAATGGCTTTTACTGAGAAATTAAAATGACCATGCCTTCTCCAATGGTGTGTAAGTGTTAGAAGGCAAAAACATTTAATTTTTAGTTGGGTGTTTCACCTGAACATTTAATTTTGAAAGATTAGAGGATTTGGCAAAATAACACTAAAATTTAAATATGGTTTTATATTTTTGAAAATGGTTGGCAGTAATGTAACGTGTACATATGTAGTATTTATTGGACTCAAAAATGCAAATTACCAGTATGGTCCTTTAAAACTTTGATTATACTCAGACTAAGGTAATAAATTGCTTGTTTTCAAAAAGTCATATATACACCTTAATTAAATTGAAATTGGTGTAAATCGGAGTAAGCTTAAAGCTGGTTTATGCTTAATGCGGATGTGACAGTGTGTTTACAGAAAACATCATATGATTGCAATCAAAACAGGCTTTTGAGGGTTGCTCATATAGTTGTTCATCACTCAGTTTTTGAAACCACGCAGATGGCATTTGAATGATGTAAATGCACCATCATCAACAACTGGCCAAGCAAAGAGGTGTAAAGGAGGGTGAAGAAGGTGTTGAGGAAGGGAGAGAAAGAGGTACAGAATAAACAAATAATGAAGAACTTTTTCAACTTGCAGCCAAAGCAATCAACAGCAATTCCTCATCTGCTTTAATCAACAAAACTCTTTTCATTGCCTCCATATTTTGTTGTCGCTGACTGAACTGAAAACTATCTCAGCTTTGTCCAACAGAGCCACTGAAAGTCTACAAATCGAAGAGCATGGCGCCATGCACGGTCATCATGAAAACATGAGAACCGTGAATGCCAGGACAGATGGACAGTCTGTTTTGGAAGCATCTGCCTCCATGTCCGCATTATGTCCACATTAAGCATAAACCAGGCCTCACTGCGAGTAACACACTTAGATTATACAATTGTAAATCGATTTATTTGGGTGTAGACTTCATAATAGGAGTGAGCCACCTCTGCATGCATTTTCTCACCAGCAAACTGTGGAATCCTATTATCCCATCCATATATGTTTTACTCATATCATTGCCTTAATCACAGTAAATAATCAGATTATAATGTGCATGTAAACATACTAGTTAACCTGTCATTTACATTTTGAAACCATTTTTTAGAAACATATTTCCACTGTTGCCTCTTCGACCTACAAGCCTAGATAGTAAGCCATAAATCACCATGTGCACAATGGTGAAATAAATACAGAATCCTCATATTTCCAAGGCCGCATGACCAAAATCACTAAAGGCTATGTTGAAATTGCCTATGACTCATTGACGGATGAAAAACACTGTAATGGTATCCAAAGCAGGAAGCATCAGGACTCCTATTCTATGCTTGGAAACCTGAGTAATAACCTTTGCTAACCACTCAAACCGTAACCCATGTCACGCTCTTGCCCAACTGTTTATTTGTGATCTTACTTGCTGTTGCTTGTAGCCACATGAACTTTTAGTTTACATTCTTATTTGTTGATAACACTGGTGACATTCTCTTATTCACAGTAACACACTGGTCATTTCTCACCTTTCCCCCCAGATGTCTAACACAGCATTTATTGGGCATGCCATTTTCTGAAGGTATGTTGAAATTTTGCACCTCAAATGGCAGCGCTGATTAGTAATGTATCATGCCTGAAATTTTCCTGTGAAAATTGCTCAGGGAGCCTTGTTTTGCAGTATCCCAAACCTTGCCACGTTATGTCTACCAATCAACAGTGGAACATTATTTGGAGCATCTGCAGTATGAGCAAATGTGATGTGATCTACAGCACAGAAACTGGATTTAATATTGGCAATATTCTATGGAGCCTGAGGAAGAAAAAAAAAATTGTTCGCACAAGTTACTTGACAGGAAGTTCAGTGAACCGGAAGAAGAATGCCATCTTCAGAACGGAATAAACACACACGTACAGTATGGAGTGTTTCCGTGATATTTACACACTTAATATTGCCAGTACGCCTGAAGGTAGTAAAACAGTTTTACCTGCTCTCTGGTACGCGTAGTCCCAGCCATAACAACGTCAGAACAGTGAAAGAACAGCGTTAACTTCTTCTTCCGGTTCACTGAACTTCCTGTCAAGTAAGTCATGCGAATGACTTAGCTAACTCGTGGGAACGACGTATTTTTTTTTCTCCCTGACACCTCCCAGGCTCCGTAGTATTTAATCAGTGACCAGTATGACACATTTTATACCTTCATGCTGTGTACAGTAGAAACTCCATTAAAACTGTTAAATACAACATACAACAAACATGTTAGCAAACATGTTCATCATCTCATCCGCTACTAAGAAAACAAAAATTACACCAGTGGCCTGATGGGGGCGCTATAATAACCGCTTATACATCTTGGCCAATAAGTTTGGAACCGTAATAGACACACCCTGGTATCCTTAAATGGTATTCCCAACTAGGAATACCGGTATACCCAAGCGGTATTCCCAAGTGGAAATAATGGTATTTCCAAGCTGTATTCCCTAGCAGGAATACCAGTATTCCCAAGCTCTACTCCCAAGTGATATTCCCAAGTGGTATTATCAAGCAGGAATACCAGTATTCCCAAGTGTGTTCCAAGCAGTATTCCCAAGCTGCATTCCCAAACAGTATTCCCAATCTATATTCCCAAGCTGCATTCTAATTCTCTTTTTCTCTAATTCATTCTCATTCATTCATTCTCTAATTCTGCATTCTCAAACAGTATTCCCAAATGGTATTCCAAGCGGTATTCCAAGCGGTATTCCCAAGCGATCTCCAAGAGGTCTCCTTTCGAACCACTGGAGATCAAACTGCTTATTAAAACACAGCTGCTACATCCGTTCTTTGGTGGGACCCACTCCACACCTCTGGCAGGGCAGGGATATGGTTAGGTGCTTCCCAGATCGGATGGGATCGGCACTTACAGGGCAATGAGGCAAATTTTAAATTAGTTATTATGATTTCAAAGGAATGTCAAAACCCCAAAATGAAATAAATCACACCATGGCTTTGATCTGCACATTAAAACTCTCAAACCATCTTGACAAGCTGAAACTTATTATTATATAATACAAAAATAACTATAATTCAACTAAACATGATTTTATATATTACATGCCATGCAATACTGCATATTGATCAGCTACACATAACTACTATGATCAGCTACACACTTTACTACTGTATCTATACTACTGTACTGTACAGTATACCTATACATTTTATGAGTTATTATGGCTTCTATTGTGGCAAACCCCTAAAGTAGCTCATAATAACAAGTGCTTAAAAATCTGCAGTACAGTCATGCTGCTCAGCGCTGCAATCACACGTCATTTTCTTCAGGAAATGCTAATCTAGTTTTCATTTTGTTAAGTTCCCTTTCATTCTTTCTCATATAAACTGATCTCAGGTCAGTGAATCAGATTCATCTCTCTACTTCTTCTTCTGGTAACTGACCAGGCCGGAAAGTCGTTTGGGGTCATGACCTCCAGCTGCCTGCTACTGCATATGGTTTCACTTTCTCCGCATTCAGGGAGGCTGAGGTTCCTTCGTTTCTCCGTTTCCTCCCCTGGCTGAATAATCGCTGGACTTCAGACTCTCAGCTTCTCTGGCTGCTTGATGTCATTTCTGGCTGGATGGTGATTTATTTCTTTGTGAACTGAGCTTCAGAGAGCTGCTCTGGAGTCCAGATTCCTGAGATTCTGTTACCGAGAAGGCAGCAGGATCTTGAAGGCAGCCCAGCTCATCAGCTTCCGGTACGTGTTCATCAAGCAGAGCAGAAATTCATTTATCAGAACCGCCAGAGTTTCAGACAGACAGTGAGATCAAATAAAGAAATGTATAAGACCAAAAGTTTCCATGCCAAGACACACTTTAAAAGGATTATACCGACGATTTTGCATGTTTAAACCCAATAAATACTATCTACATACATGTTACATTACTGACAATTTTCAAAACATAAAAACATATTTTAGATTTTGTGTTATTTTGCCAAATCTGCTAATCTTTCAAAATTAAATGATCAGGTGATGCGCAACTTAAAATTCAACGTTTCACCTGTTAACACCTATGTCTGAATATAAAAGGCACGGTCGATTTTCGTTCTTGGTTAAAGTTGTCTTCTCCTGGGACTATATTTCCTGGCGGAGGCATCTTCTGTGCAGCTCCGTGTTGGATCGATTAAATATTAAGAAATATAAGAAATACTTCAACAAAAGACTTAATAGACATCTTGTTTACTGTGAAGAATTATTTATCTAAAGTATGTTTCAAGTCTCTATTAATTTTAACAGCGTACTGAACTGAAACAAACTAGAACAACAAGATGGGTGTGGGGGGGAGTAGTAGCCCTTGGCTTGGCGTGCTTGATATAATTTATCTTGGGGAAAAGTACTCGGGGTACCCTGATGTAGAGGCTTGAAACATGCTTCAGATAATAATCCATCACAGCAAACAACATATTAGGTTTGTTGTCAACATAATTTTATTTAACTTCTCCAAAACGGAGCTGCACGAGGAATTAAAATGGCTGTGCCTTCTACAATCACACAAAAGTGTTTTCAGCCTGAACACTGAATTTTAAGGTGTTTGAATAATATACATGTTATTCAAACACCTTAAAATTCAATTTGATTTAGAAAGATCAGGGGATTTGAAAAAATAACAGGAAAACTAAAATATGGTTTTATGCTGCGGAAACTGGTTGTCAGTAACATAGCAAGAATGCAGGTTGTATATATTGGGCTCAAACCTGCATTATCACCGGTATGGTCCTTTAATCCTTTAAGTCCTTTTCAGGTCTTTCTGAGCTATTTTTTCTGCTCTCCAGGAGGAGAATCTGATCAAACCTGACTCAAACTGTCTCCCCGTTCGGTTGTTTTTGGCTGCACATTTGGGCTTCTGAGCTTTGGTCAGGACAGTTTTACCGTGTCACCGTTATTTTACAGCTTTACAGCATGTTTTTGTGTACTGACAGAGTAATACTGCAGTAATGCCTGCTTCAGACGGAGGAAGCTGGAATTACCACAGGATCATTAAGGGCAGCAGAGAGCAGCAACCATGAATTCCCGATGAGTGAGGTCAACCAGAGAGAGAGAGAGAGAGAGAGAGAGAGAGAGAGAGAGAGAGATAGCATTATACTTTAATCAAACCTGATGGAAAATCACAGGCTGATGACATAAGTGAAAAAAAATTGGGATATGATTGGTAAATTCTGAGCCAACCTAAAACAACTTGACGGAAGAAATTCTACAACTAAATCTTCAGAAATGTATTTCAAAAAAACTGAAATTTTCAGAAAAAAAACAAAAAACAAAAAACACAGAAACAAAAAAAATGATTCTAGAAAAGAAGGATCTAGATTTTTACATTCAGAAATGTAGATGTCATGAGCCCATCATAGAAAACTCAAACTCAGACATGTTTCAATTCTGAATTTTCCAGCATGATCTTCTTCCAACTCCACAAGCTTTTGCTGCCAACTGTTATTTTCTAAA